>LPNX010765591.1:222982-233392 GCA_001517045.1 Pseudotsuga menziesii
TGCAAAAGGAGGCCAATCTCTCTGAAACTTCTTATCCAACATGCCAACCTAAGAAGAGTGAAACTTGTCTTATGAATTGAGCTTACATGAATGTCTAGGGTTTTGAAGAATGTTCGCTGTTTTCTACAAAACGTTGGAGCTTAACTAGAGGACATGGTAGTGGATTGATGTGTTGGTAAAGAAAATTTAAGATGGTTGATGAGTGCTCACACCTACGCGATGAGGTGGATCTGCTATCTAATTTGCAAGAGGACAAACTATGGGCCTAGGAGGGTGTTTTCTGGTATGATGATGAGTACATGTAGTTATTACAAAGGGCTCGCATGTCTTAGGTAGAGGGAAAATGTCAAATAGTTTTAAAGGAGCTCATCAATGTGGTGCCAAGTGGGAGCTCAAACCAGATATCTAGCGAGAGTGTGTTGTTTTCAGATAAGTCCTTTCAACAGGGGGGAATCAAGCTAATAACTCAAATATACAATTAGTTAATATGAGGGCAGACTCCGAGGAGGAATGTGTTGGATGCCAACATGTTCAGTTATATAGTGATATAGAAGGAAAAGAGGTAAGGATCCTCGAGGGGCCTCAAACCCTAATTTTGCGATGAATTCCCTTGGGTCTTTAGCTTGGGAAAAAGGGAATATTAGATCTAGTATCTGACACCACAGGGTGCGAAAGTCTCAACCCAAGAGGCACAAGATGGTCTTGGGTAGAGATGTGGGCTTGGAGGACGTTGTTAAACTCTCCTTACCAGTGTTGGTGGGAAATTTTGAATACCGATCCATGAATAGGAATGATATTGGTGGTTGGGTGGAGGAGCACTAGAAACTGGCCTTGGGATACAATCTTTCAATCTCAAAGTTTCTCAAAGGTTAGTACTACTTTTCATTCAAAGAAGAATGTGATGCATTTAAGATATTATAGGGGGTCTAGATTAGAGTAAAGGAAGTCTTGTGTTAAAAAGGTGGACCCATACATTTGACCCAATAAGGGAGAGCCTCCAATTCAAGCACATTTGGGTCCTTCTACCTGGTTTTCCCCTCGAGCTATGGAATCAAGAAACTTTTGTTGTTGTTGGGAATGAGTTTGGTCATTTTCTTCATTTGGATGATGAAATGCTTTATGGGGAGGATAAACCGTCGGGTCACATACTGGTCAAGATAGATATTCATTAGGGGTTATGTGAATACATTGAAATAGAATCGAGGGAGAAAACATATGTCCAAAAATTGGACTATTGGGGCGTTCCATTCAAGTGTTTATATTGCAGAAGGGTGGGTCATTTGCACAAAAAATGTCCTGGAGGTGAGTCGTTGTCTGACATAGTCCATAGTAATGGAACCTTTACTGAAGACTTAATGAATACTAACAAATTTTGGGAGGATAACAATAGGGATTCGAGTGTGGATACTCAACATGCAGTTGCTCAGTTGTCTCATGAACTAGAGTCGAGTCATACAATTTTGGGTAAGTTAAAAGTAATATCACCTCCTTTGTATAATTCTTTAAATGCATTGGAGTTGACATCCTTCAACAATTTAGAAAGCTCGGAGTTTATAAAGACTTTTGAGCATGGGGTTAAGGTAAATGTTTAAAGTTTGTGTGTTACTAAGGATTATGGGATGAATTTGGCAATGGCTACTTTTGCTAGAAAACCCCCTTACTATTATAAAGACTTGGGTCTTATTGAATCCTCCTCATAAAAAGTATATAGTCCGATGCAAAATTTCTCCGATTTGAACGAATCTAGTAGTCTATCAAATTTAAAAACTTTCATCCCTTCAAGTGGTGTTGGGATTTTGTTCTCTGTAGAAGATGACAATGTGAATACTGCTCCTAAAGGTCATGAGTCGAGTGGTGGGAAGATACCTAAGGGGGTAGGGTTTTCAAATTTTGATTGTCTTAAATAGGGATTTTCTTACTCCTCTAATGAATCCTCACAAATGGATGCGAAGGTTCTTACTTCACTTGTACCCTCTTTTAAGGATGTTCTAGTGGTATGGATAACATTCATAGGGGTTTGAAGGATGGATCCATAGTGGTGGAAAATATTGGAATTACTAAGCAAAAAGGAGTGGTGAAAGGGGGTGTAGTTACAAATTTCTCATAGGTGAAGACTATAAGTTCTAGGAAACCAAAGCAGGTTGTGTCTTCCAAGAATAAATATGATTCCTAGTGCACTTAGAGCTCAAACATCCCTAGTTCGGACAAAGAAATGATAACTTTATATTTGAATGTGAGGGGAGTCGGGGGGCATCCCAAATTTTTATCTCTTTGTAGACTTTTCGAGATGGTTTATTCAGATGTTATTTTCATTCAAGAAAACATAGTGTGTGGTGAAAAATCTAGAGAAACTTTTTGCATATTTACTAATTGATTGGGAAATGTGCTCGGTGGAATCTGTTGGTCAATCGAGGAAGTCTTCTTTCGGCCTGGAATCCCTATAAGACTAATTTGTTTCCTTACTCTTGCCTTTCACGGGGATTTTCAAATGATTTAGCACAAGAGTTAAAATTAATAAATTGTTATGGCCCATATATAATTCGAAGGAAATTTTGGGATGAAGTTGTGGAGGATGGGTTATCAAAAGAGCCAAATTTGATACTTGGTGGTGACCTAAATTTAAAATTGCATGCCAGAGAAGTATGGGGGAATAGGCCAAGAAATGATCCTTTAGCTAATTATTTTAGTTAGGTTTTTCAAGAAGCATATTTAAATGATGTGATGCCTACATCAGTGATCGATGTGGAGGAATGGTTGGTTGGGGGTCGAAGGGGTAGACAAAATATGGGATAGATACTTCATTTCATATTATTTATTGGTTTCCCTAGCTAGATATTGATCATGGGAGGTCAATACAACGATTTCAAGAGCACCGGGGCTTGATGGTTCAAAGTGAAGAGGTGTCCTCTATGCAATCACTAGTTAATAAATGAAAAGAATTAAAATCAATAGTGATCGATTGGGAAAAAAGGTAAAAATATATAATTGAAGGAAGAGTTGCTTAACATAGAAGGGAAGATAGATGATATTTTCCTTAATAAGGTGTCAGGCATATTTTCGGAGCAGGACAAAATCATGATTATTGCTATAGAAGCGAGGAGATTGAAGATATTAAAAGTTGAAGTGGAATCACAGAGACTTAAAAGTCAAGCCACTTGGGTGGCCCAAGGTGACCTGAATACCATAATTTTCCACAAGTATGTAGACAATGGATCATAAATTCTATATGGGATTTATACAGTGAGGATGGGAGCGAATAGTAAATAGAACAACCAAAACACCCCTATAAGGAATTCGACAAAGGAACAATTGCTCAAATCACAATTTTGATGATTTGGGTGGTTCCAAAATCCGTCATTTAGTGTATGTAGCGTATTTCTGTTTGTTGAAATTGTATCTATTGTAGAATTTGCAATTTTCATGGGAGATTTTGGTTCTAATACTCCTGGAAAAGTGACTTGTTTTAGTTGTTCTTTATCCTACGTCGGATGGGAGACTAATAACAAATACAAATCTTTTAGGTGATGAAGTAGTGAACCATTTTCAAAACATTTTTAAGGATCCAAGAAATCTATCAATTCTCAGTCAAATGAAGGTTATTCAAGGTTACCTTGGTTCTTCTTGGAAGAGGAGGGTAGGAGTATTGTTGACCATGTCTCATTGGAGGAAATTAAAAATATCTTATATGGGTTTGCAAGATAAAAATTCAGACCTTGATAAGTGGACTATTGAACTATTTTTGAAATTTTTTGAAAATACAAGACTTGACTTATTAGCAGTTGTAGAGGAGTCTATGGTGCAATGGAAGGTTATTGCAGCAATGATTGCTAATTTTATAGATTTAATTCAAGAAAGTTCCAAGCTAGATATTTTAATGATTTAAAACCTGTATCACTCTACAATCTAGTATATAAAATCATATCAAAGGTAATTGCAAACATAATTAATTCCATGTTATCCAAATTCATATATAAGGAACAATTTGGTTTCTTAAATAATCGTTAAATAGTGGATGCGATTGGTGTTGCACATGAATGCCTTCATAGTATCAAGGTAAAAAAAATGAAGGCATTGGTATTAAAGTTGGACTTAGTAAAGGCTTATGACCATGTCAGTTGGGATTTTCTCAGATTAATACTACTTCAAATTGGTAACAATCTTGAAGCTACAAATTGGATTATGGGATGTGTATATTCAACTATTTTTTTTGTTCTTATGAATGGGTCTCCTACAAAGTTCTTCCAAAGCTTGAGAGGCCTTAGACAAGGGTGCCCGTTGTATCCTCTTTTATTTCTTTTAATTGTCGAAGGTCTAAGTAGATTGATAGAAAAGGAAAAGGAGGAGTGAAGACTGGTAGGAGTCAAAATTTCATTTATCATTCGAATTACACTTTTACTTTTTGTAGGTGATGTGTTAATTTTTGGAAGTGGTTCTTTGTAGGAATGGTAAGTATATAAGGAAATATTGGAGCAGTTTTGTGATGCTATAGGTATGGCAACCAATGCGACAAAATACAACTTCCAGGAAAACAATGTTGATATGGAATCTTTAGTCAAAATTGGTCAATTATTTCCTTACAAATAGATGCAGTTAACTCTTAGTTGAAATAAATTTGTTATTTCCTCAAGATTAATAATTATTTAATAGAGGATTGGATTTGGCTTCTGAAAAAAGATTAAAAAAGGATTGGGCATTAGCGTTACACATGGTTGTCCTTAGGTGGAAGATTAATTCTTGTAAAGGTTGTACTTGGAAATATCCTGATAAATTGGTTATCCTTGTCAAAGATACCAAAGTCTATACTAGACAATATCTGGAACAAGGTCTTTAGTTTCCCATGGACAGGAAACAAACAAAAGGAAGGTGTGCACTATGTCTATTGGGGTATGCTTATTAGGCCCAAGAAAATTAGTGACCGGGGAATTAAAAATATTTTCCATTTTAGTCAAGTGTTAGAAATTAAGAGCTTATGGAGGAGCTTGTTTGATTCTAATATGTGGAGGAGGGTGGTTAAGAAAAACATTTGAAACATAGATCAATATTGGAGTGGGTTAGAGCAACTGCTAAAAAATTAAAAGGGGTACCAAATATTTGGAAATGTCTGGTCAATTCTTATCATATTCTGGGGTATTGGGTAGCTTGGAATCTAGGAAATGGTTAAATTATTAGAGTCGGAGAGGACCCATACATTAGGGGATCTGGATGCTATAAAATTTTCGTGACCCTAGTTAGTATTCTTCGATCAAACTACATTCATAATTTAGATAAGGTAGGTGTGTCCGATGATGGTCTTGGGTATTGTCAAAGATGTAAACAAACACATGAATTGGATTTGCAGGGGGCACTTGTTGATGAATGGAATAGTTATTTATCATGCCTCCAAAAGAATGGCATTCTTCTTACATAGTATAATGATACTTTAACTCATGGATGCGTGTGATAGATCCGGTGACTAGTGACATGCCACTCCTCGGTCTTGGTACCTGACGCGTGGCGAGCAACATGAGTCCGATTCGTCCATCAACCTCGACACCGGGACCCCCCAGAACCTTCGAGGTCCATCGTGCGTGGGAGACACCCTGCTTGTCACTTTGGCACCTGTGACATGGGTTGGCGATGACCTGTTTTCCTCCTAGCCTTCATGGCGTTGCAGAGAAATTCATTGTGCACAGGTACCATGGCAGGTCGGAAGGAGGATATGAGCGCCAAGGTGAACTATTACGACACTTTGGTAAGGTTTCACTCGGCTCTAAGCATTTCTGGGCTCTTTGTGCATCTGGAAGCTCTCGACGTGTCTGGAAGCTCGACTTTTATTTGGTGAGTCCACAGCTGCACTCCTTAGCCTGTTAATCTCAGGAAGGGGGAGGTATTCTCTAGTTTTCATGTCGTGTCAGAGAAGAATGTCGAGATGGGCAAGCTTAGGCAGAGGCAAAGTCCAGTGCATCTGTAGCTTACAAGTCTTGGTTGACTATGAACCTCACATCTCTTCTGGGGTCCGCATCCTTATGGAATCCTATGAGGGGAGAGTCATAAACCAGAAGTTAGCTACAGGACAGGATGGAATCCATATAAACCATTACTGGCTCATGAAAAACATGTTATGCAATTTAGTTGAGGACATGCTCAACAACTGGTCAGATGCCCGCGACTCCATCCTTGCTATAAAAACCAGAATTACTGAGACTAACGCTCAACTCATGGCCATGGATAACTCATTTGCATGGAAGGGAAACACAGACATTTCAGGGCATGCTGGTCTAAGTGGAGGTGGTAGTGGTAGTGCGACTAGAGGAATTGTTCTTGTTAGTCGTGGGGGAGGTGGCAGTGGGAGTGTGACAGGTTGCACGACTGCAAGTCCTCCAGATCCGCCTTTTCTCATCCCATCAATGGTGGAGCTGCTCTTCAAGTGCCTGAAGGAAATGGCTAGCCAAAAGCCTGAATAGCAGCAACAACCATCTCACCTGGCTCCGGAAGCCTCTACCAACTCATCCAACCAATCACAGGAAGAACGATGGGCATGCCCCATCATTGAAGAAAGTCCACTAGCCTGATGTTTGTGCCTCCCAGCAGCGAAAGGAATCCTTGTCCCATTTTTTTTTTGATGTGCAAAAAGTGTTAAGCCTATCTACGGCTGTTTCTAAATTTGAACAGTGTATCTATGCTTATGTCAGTGTCTGCAAAATATGTCCAAGTTTATGTCTATGTCTGTTTAATTTAAATTTGAATCATGTAACTATGTCTTAAGTGTTGGCCCTCAGCCAGTTCTTTTAGTCATGAACATTCTCGTCGTTGGTTTTCATACACGACCCTCAGTTTTTGAGAGGCTTGGGGGTGGCTTCACCTCCTGAGACCTCCTTTGGCCAAGTTGATTTTTGTATATTTTGCCTCTATATTTTTATAGATCTGTGCATCTTACAAAAAAAAAGATACTTTAGCCTGGTCTTGGAATGAGCAAGATGGGAAGGTAATAAATAAACTTGCCTATGGAGCAATATTTTTTTCTAACATAGAAGTTGAGCAAAGATGGTGGTTTACTACTTTGTGAAGGTGGCTTGTTCCTTTAAAAATAAAACTATTTGTCTAGCTTGCTTTGGAAAATAGGATTCTTACTTGGGATAATTACTTAAAGAAGGGTGGAAATGGTCCTAATATGTGTATCATGTGCAATAATTAAGTTGGATCAGTAGATCATCTAATGATTCATTGTACATTTACTAAAGTGTTTTGGAAGGTGGTAAAGAAAGAACTTCATATAATACATGATTGGAATCTTCAATATTTGTCTCCTTGTTTTTGAAACTAGATGGTCGTAGTCAAATTATGGATAGAGTTTCCTTGCTTTATCCATTGGAAGTATGGAAACATAGGAATGGTGTTCTTTTTTAAGGAAAACCAAACAATTCTATGAGAGTTGGTCTATATGCTATTGCAACTTATAAGGAATTTTTTAAAGGGAATGAAAGTAGTCAGAAGAGAATGGAAAAGGATCCTATTTTCAACAACAGTTGGCCTATTGGTTTTCCATGGTGCGTCACAATTAGATAGGGGTGTAAGCTATAGAGATGGTGCCATCTTGAAATTGAGTGATACATATGTGTTCAAATTCAAATTAAATTGTGGAAGGGGAAGAAATACCCGTGGTGAATTACTTGCATTATGGGGTCTCTTATGCTAGGTCTAAAAATATTGTCCAATTGCAGGCAGTTGGAGATTCAAAAGTCATCATCGATTGGGATCTCCAAAAAAGTCAGTTACAAGTGGTAGTTCTTGAAGGCTAGAAGGATAAAATTAGAAGGTTCCAGATCGAACTTGAAAGGATACATTTTAAGCACATTTATCAAGAGTTCAATATGGAAGCTAATATTTATCTAAGTAAGCATTAGTTATGACTTAAGGCACTTTTTTCTACTCTAAGATGTGTGGCTGAAATATAGCTTTAGAAGGTTAAATTTCTATTTTTTGGTGGATGAAATACTAAGGTTACTTCAATTTTAACTTTGAAATTACCATGTTTTAGCACTTTTTTCATAGATGATGAATGTACTAAACTTTATAAACTCTATGTTCAAGAGAGTAGTTTTTTGTTATATGTTGTGATAGACTCATAGCTATATTGTTAAATATGGCCAGGGGTGATTAATATTCAACACATTTGTTTCTAATTCGATATTGGATATAAATGTTGCCACTTGTTTTTTGTAGTTCTAGGAAAGGAAATATCTATTGGTTATAATGTACAGTCAAGTTTATTATACTTTTGATTAATAAAGTATAGTTTTTTCCTTGTTGAAAAAAATGAAGGTATCGAATTTCAATGAGCTCTTTTGCATGAATGGTCCACTACCTTTATAGTTTACAATTTCCCAACATTTTCCACACTTGCTACAAAACTACAATATATAATTGTGTATATTTCAACAAACACAACATTAACTATTATGTTGCCTAATATATTATATATACCAAAATACTAAATTATTTAGAAGTGATTTACATAAAGATAATAAAATTTATCAATTTCATAAAGATCTTTTAATTGAAATAAAGAAAGAACATTCTTCAATTGAACCTTATTCTCACCCCAATCATTATCCTCATTATCTTGCATAAAGTCGACATCGTGTTTTTATGTTCCAAAGAATCAAATTTTCAATATGACTTTCTTTCTGAAAACACACCTTGAGTCATGATGAAAATAATCCCATTCGAGCGTGATATCAACAAATAACTCCATTAAAAGATTGAATTTGGTTGAGTCATTGTGTCTACATTGTAGAATGCATCAATATTGTTTTAGCTTTAGTGATCTCTGTGATCTCTGTGATCCGGTGGATTATTCATCTTCAAAAATTACATTGATCCAATATGGTACAATAGTTATTAACCTATGGTTTTAACTCATATGCTAAACATTATATGCGACCATCCCTCAACATTTGTGGCACAACTCGTGCAGTTATCGCATGGTGCGTAGTTATCACATGGTGCGCACTTATCGCATGGTGCATAGTTATCGCATGGTGCGCACTTATCGCATGGGCTGCGTAGTTATCACATGGTGCGTAGTTATCGCATGGTGCGCAGTTATAGCATGGGCCGCGCAGTTAGTTGGCAATGTTCTGGTGGTCTTGCGCAACGCCAAGTGGAACATCGAATGGTTCGCGTGCTCGCGATTGCTACGACATATATATATCGCAGTTGCTGTGACATAGATATCACGTTTGCTGCGACCTGTATATATCAGTTGCTGCGACATTTGTGAAGTTGGTGGCGACATCAAACGGTTACGTTACATGTGGCAAAGCCCGGTTGCAGGTTATTGCAACGTGTTGTGAGTCAACACATGTGCGTGGAGTTAGTTGCAACGTTTCGGGGATATGGAACGTTGTGGTAACATAACGCTTATGCAACGATTTGGCGGGATTGCATGGTTCAGTTTTAGCATATGGTTGTAACGATAATAAAGAAGATAACAGATGTGATGATAAAGACAAATCAAAACCCGTTACTTACCCTCGCACTGAACGTTAAATAGAGGATTGCTGGCCACATTAGGGTGGAGGAAGAGATTCAGATTGTGTTAGAGCACAAAGCTCCATTTTTCTGTTATGAGAAACTTGGGGAGTTGCTGTGAAGTGCCTAGATGTTGTTTCTTTTTGAAGTCGACATTCTCTGTTATAATTTAGCTTTCTTTTCCTTTCGAAGGCTAAATGTAATTTTCCAGAAGAGAGGTCTTGAAGAATTTGTACAGCATTCTGTTTACAGTTGCTGAAGTTGATTCCAGAACCATTTTGTACCATCTTAAAGATATTAATTGGATCGGTACCCATTGGAGAGGGACCTGGAGATGTAGCCCAGTGGAGGGGGTGAACTCCGTTATCAACTTCTGTTTGTGACTCTCTGATTCTGTGTTTCTTTTATTACCTATTTATCGGTTTTGCTTTTCATTTCCTGTTCTAAGCATTTAATGTCTGTTAGTGCTGTTTCATGAATTAAGTAAACTGATTAAACACATTCATTAAACTTTTTAATGCACATAAGTTGAGATCCGACGGATCATATCATGGTATCAGAGTAGGTTAACTGCTTGTGCAAGTTTGTGAATGCTTACCAGGTTCAGGTTAAAGTGTGGTGAAGGAGAATTAATTGAAGGAGATCCTAAGATTGGCTCAAGGAGAACATTCTCAAGAACCATGTCTTCTCCACAAGGGGAAGAAGAAGGACATACAGAACGGGAAAAACCTATTATTTCAGAAACTGAGTTTTTGGAGGCTTTTATGAGCATGAAAGCCATGATGGAAATTCTACCCGATGAGTGAGCAGAAAGGAAGAAGAAAGAAGAAGGATCTTCATCCAAAGATGCAGAAGTGAAGAAGGAAGAAAAGGGTAAAGGAGTAGGAGGTGATGGTG
>LPNX010765591.1:233442-244200 GCA_001517045.1 Pseudotsuga menziesii
TATTTCTCATTCAAATAATGCAAGTCCCAATATGCCTTATTTCAAATTGGATGTAAAATTTGAATTACCTATTTATAATGGATATTTAGATGCTGAAAAGTTAGACAATTGGATCAAGCAGCTTGAAGTATATTGCAGGGTGCAGGGCATTACTGATGACCCTTCCAGGATTCAATTGGCCACTTTGAGAATGAGTGGAATGGCTCTTACTTGGTGGGAGAGCAAGATTCAACAAGATCTTCAAAAGAATGGTAAAATTATTTCAGTTTGGAATGAATTAATTGAAGTATTAAGGAAGCAATTTTATCCTTTAGGTCATATGCAACAATTAATAATGAGCTGGCAAACCTTTAGACAAGCTAAAGGATAAAGCATTCAAGAATATACTCATGAATTTAGAAAGAGGGCTATTGCATTGAATGTTGCATTGGATATGCAAGAAACTCTTCTTAAATATATTGGTGGTATGCATTCTTATTTGCAACATACCTTGTTGATGTTTAACCCCAGTACTTTGGATGATGTATGTGTTCAAGCTACACATTTAGAAGCTAGGGCTAAGCATGCTAATGATACTTTTGTGAAGAAATAATTTAAATTTGACAGCAAATAGAAAGGTAAAGATCAGGGGAAAAAGAAGATGGCTACTGTTAAGAAAGAGGGTGAAAAGCCTACATGTTCGCATTGTCAAAAGGGACATGATATCTCTAAGTGTTGGAAACTTCATCCGAAGTTAAGGCCAAAGAAGTACGGAGGAAACAAAGATAACGACAAAGCAAAAGCTACTGCAGTAGTTATTCAAGACTTGGGATCCGACTCAGGTGATGAAACAAAGGTTACAGCTGTCGGAATCCAGGGTAAGAATAAAAGTATCTCACTTCCCATTGATGCAAGATCAAGTTCTAGTGCAAGTACAAATCTACCATCTACTTCTAAGCAAAATGATAAAAATAGAAGTGCACTGTTTCATATTCATGTCATTACAAATCACACAAAGATTGATCATTGTTTGATAGTGGTTCACAAGTAAATCTGATATCAGAAGAAGTGGTTAAGAAATTGCATTTAGTTACTATGCCTCATGAAAAACCCTATCCTCTTGGTTGGGTTACTAATGATACACGGTTACAAGTTACAAAAAAATGTGTATTGAAGTTTGCAATTACTGAAAAGTTCATGGATGAGGTAGAACTAAATGTAGTACCACTTGACATTTGTGGAATTGTACTTGAGAGTCCATATTTGTATGACCGGAAAGCAGTCTTTTATAGAGAGTAGAATAAGTATCATCTTTTTAAAGATGGTGTAGAGTATATTGTACGAGCACATAAGACAAAAACCAATCTAGCCATAGTCTCTGCAGGACAAATGAAGAGGTTGGTAAATGCTAGTAAGAACTTTGTGTTAATAATGGTTAAGGTGAAAAGTGATGAGATCTCTAAATATTTTGAAGGATGTGACCCTAAGCATAAATCTGAACTGATTGAAATCATTTCTGAGTATGATGATTTGTTTCAAGATCCGAAGGGGTTACCACCAAAGAGAGAGATTCAGCATGAGATACATTTGCAGCAAGATGTGCCACTCCTGAACATAGCTATGTACTGGATGTCTGTAATGCAGAATGAGGAAATCAAGAAGCAGGTTCAGGAGCTGATTGAGAAGGGGGTCATCCGGCTAAGTACTTCTCCTTGTGGCTCTCCTATAGTCTTGGTTCCAAACAAGGGTGGGTCTTGGAGGATGTGCATCGACTATAGGGCCCTTAACAAAATCACCATTAAAAACAGGTATCCTCTTCCTCGCATTGATGATTTGCTTGATCAGTTGAAACATGAAACTTACTTTACAAAGTTGGATCTGAGTAGTGGGTATCATCAAATCCGTGTTGCTGAAAATGATGCTTGGAAAACAACGTTTAAAACAAAACAGGGTTTGTATGAATGACTTGTGATGCCTTTCGGGCTCTATAACGCACCTGCTACTTTCATGCGGGTCATGAATGATGTCTTTCATCCATTCGTTGACGATTTTGTAATTGTATACCTGGATGATATCCTGGTGTTTAGCAAAAACTGGGAAGATCATATTGTACATGTGAAGAAAGTTTTAGATGTACTGAAGAAGGAGAAGCTTTATGTAAAGATGTCCAAATGTGAATTTGCTAAAATTCTTTAGTATATCTGGGCCATATTATTGGTGGAGGCCACCTGCGAGTGTACCCAGCCAAGGTTGCTGTCATTGTAAACTGGCCACGGCCTAACACCGTTACTAAAATCAGAAGTTTTCTGGGTGCGGTTCAGTATTGGAGGAAATTCATTTCTGGGTTTTCTTCCATTGCTGCTCCATTACATGCATTGACAAGCGTTAAATAAATTTTCCAGTGGGGAGGCAAGCATCAGAGAGCCTTCGACACTTTGAAGGAAAGGATTAGCACAGCACTAGTTCTGACGTTGGCAAATTTGCAGCAGCCATTTGAGATCGAAACCGATGCCAGCGGGTTTGCCATGGGAGCCGTTTTGATGCAAGGTAGGAAGCCAGTCTGTTACCATTCAGAAACATTCTCTACTGCGGTAAGTAACTATCCAACTTATGACAAAGAATTGCATGCTTTAGTACAGAGTGTGAAGAAGTGGAAACATTATATCATGGGAAAAGAAACAGTCATACATACTGATCATCAACCACTTCAATATTTACAATCTCAAACTAAAATACAACAAAGTAGGCATTTAAGATGGATGGGATTCTTACAACAGTTTCATCTCGTAATTAAGTACAAAAAGAGAATTCATAATAAGGTAGCAGATATGTTATCAAGGCCTCCTAAAAATGCTTCAATCATTCTTCAAAACAGTTCATTAACACATGAAAGTTATGTTGAACAGTATGCAGAAGATAAAGATTTTAAGAAAGTATATGCATCACTAATACATGGTAAACAGGAAGAGAACTATTATGTGCATAATCAACTCTTGTATCATCTCGGTAAACTCTGTATTCCAGAGAAAGAGAGAGTGCATGTGATTCGAGAAGCACATAGTTCATTGATTGCGGGACATTTTGGAGTAAGTAAAACACTTTTATTATTGCAAAATCACTGTTATTGGCCTTAGATGCAAGAAACTGTAGCTAAATACATAAGAGGTTGTGTTATGTGTGCAACGAGTAAGCCTAGCAATAGGAAATTGGGCTTGTACACACCTCTTCCAGTTTCTTCTCGTCCTTGGGAAAGTATTTCTATGGACTTTGTAGGAGGACTACCTATGTCTAGAAAAGGGCATGATTACCTATATGTTGTTGTGGACAGATTCAGCAAAATGTGTATCTTAATGCCATGTAACAAACGGATCACTGCTGAACAAACAGCTCATCTATTCTTTCAGAATGTTTGGGTACATTTTGGGCTACCCATGTCTATTGTATCTGATCGGGATTCCCAGTTCTTGGGAGAATTTTGGTCAACTTTATGGGAGCTTATGGATACCAAACTTAAGAAAAGTACAGCTTTTCATCCACAGGCCGATGGGCAAACAGAGGTAGTAAACAGAACAGTGGTTCAGTTGCTCAGAGGATATTGTAGTAAACATCCTAAACTTTAGGATGAGCAGTTGCAGTATATACAGCATGCTTACAATCATGTAGTTCATTCTTCCATGAAAAGATCTCCTTTTGAAACTTGTTTTGGTTATCTGCCAAAAACACCGATGGACTTCTCTTTTGGCAAAGATACAATGGATGGACATCATGATGTAGATAAAGCTCTAAGATTCATCCAGAGAATCCAAGCAGTGCAACAGGCAGTTCAGGAACAGTTGGAGAAGAGCCAGGCAAAGTACAAAGCCAGGCATAACAAGCATCGAGTTGATCATCAATTTTAGGTTGGTGAAAGAGTTTGGTTACATATCACCAAAGAAAGAATGAAAGGTGAAGGTAAAAATCTTAAGCCTATCAGGTATGGTCCTTTTGAGATCTTGGAAAAGATTTGTACTAATGCTTTTCGCTTGAATTTACCTCCATACATGCAAATCTATTCAGTTGTCAATGTTGAGAATCTTAAATTGTATGAGCCTCCTATGATCATGGATGAGGAAACTAACATACAGATTCCTTCAGTTGATGATATGGCACCTGAATACATGAAAGAGTTGCAGGATGATGTTATTCTTGACAGAAATGTAAGGAATTCACGAAGGTGGAATGCTGAGTACCTTCGAGTGGGGCTTAAAGGCATGCATCCTAGCAAAGCAAGATGGATGGAGATTGGAAAAGTGAGGGAGTAGTACCCTCACTTACTTGCAGAGTGATTCAGGATTTTGGTGGTCCAAAAGCTCTCCAATGGGGAGGAATGATCCGGTGGATTATTCATCTTCAAAAAATACACTGATCCAATATGGTACAATAGTTATTAACCTATGGTTTTAACTCATATGCTAAACATTATATGCAACCATCCCTCAACATTTGTGGCACAGCCCGCGCAATTATCGCATGGTGCGCAGTTATCGCATGGTGCGCACTTATCGCATGGTGCGCACTTATCGCATGGTACGCACTTATCGCATGGGCTACGCAGTTATTGCATGGTGTGCAGTTATAGCATGGGCCGCGCAGTTGTAACATGCTCACTGAGTTAGTTGGCAATGTTCTAGCAGTCTTGCGCAACGTCAAGTGGAACATCGAATGGTTCACGCGGTCGTGATTGCTGCGACATATATATATCACAGTTGCTGCGACATAGATATTACGTTTGCTGCGACCTATATATATCGGTTGCTGCGACATTTGTGAAGTTGGTGGAGACATCAAATGGTTACGTTACATGTGGCATAGCCCAGTTGCAGGTTATTGCAACGTGTTGTGAGTCAACACATGTGCGTGGAGTTAGTTGCAACGTTTCGGGGATATGGAACGTTGTGGTAACATAACGCTTGTGCAGCGATTTGGCGGGATTGCATGGTTCAATTTTAGCATATGGTTGTAACGATAATAAAGAAGATAACAGCTGTGATGATAAACACAAATCAAAACCCGTTACTTACCCTCGCACTGAACGTTAAATAGAGGATTGTTGGCCACATTAGGGGGGAGGAAGAGATTCAGATTGTGTTAGAGCACAGAGCTTCATTTTTATGTTATGAGAAACTTGGGGAGTTGCTGTGAAGTTCCCAGATGTTATTTCTTTTTGAAGTCGACATTCTCTGTTATAATTTAGCTTTCTTTGCCTTTTGAAGGCTAAATGTAATTTTCCAGAAGAGAGGTCTTGAAGACTTTGTACATCATTCTGTTTACAGTTGTTGAAGTTGATTCCAGAACCATTTTGTACCATCTTAAAGAGATTAATTGGATCGGTACCCATTGGAAAGGGACCTGGAGACGTAGCCCAGTGGAGGGGGTGAACTCCATTATCAACTTCTATTTGTGACTCTCTGATTCTGTGTTTCTTTTATTACCTGTTTATCGGTTTTGCTTTTCATTTCCTGTTCTAAGCATTTAATGTTTGTTAATGTTGTTTCATGAATTAAGCAAACGGATTAAACACATTCATTAAACTTTTTAATGCACATAAGTTGAGATCTGATGGATCACTCTGTGTCTTGGTTTTTAGTATATGGTTTGAGGATGAAGCATGTTTAGAAGCGATGGCTTGTTATAGACCCCAACAAGTTAGAATTTTTATAAAATGCATTAGTTATCGAATATCAAGCATACATGAAGTTATATACCTTAAAATAAGATGTTGTTATTTTAATATAAGTGGCTATCAAGATTCTTATGAAATTAACCTTTTAATTGTTTCCCAGCGTAATTTAGTTATGGAATAACACAACCATTTGTGAAGTTATACACCTTAATATAAATTGTTCTTATTATAATATAAGTGGCTATTGAGATGATTGTATCCTTTTAACTATTTCCCAATTGTTATGCATCAAACCAACACTTCTCCATCCAAGTGACGATGTTGAGCTCTTGTTAACGAAAAATGACATTAAGGATGGAAGAGCCTAGATTTGTTACTGATGTTCATGGCTTAGATCACTCCTTCATTCCTCTAATTTACATATTTTTATGTCTTGGGTTTAGGGCATACACGCTAGTTCAAATCTGACAAGATGCATGTCACACGTCGGTGGACCTCTTGACCACTAGTGTTTTCCCTCAAAAGTTGCACATGCGAGTTTCTCCAAGGAAACTAGCATTCCACACGTTATTTTATCTCCTTCCACTAGTGTGTCCCTCAAAAAATTATGAAAAATAAAAATAAATTCAAATTAAAGGCAGTTGGGGTTGGTCCCATAACCTCCCTACCTTCCCTAACTACTCTTTCCTAAAAACCACCCCTCTCATCCTTGCCACAAATACAAGGGGAAGATAATTGGGAAAGAGAGAACACACTCATGGTAAGGTTATGCTAGAGAATTTTTTGTAGGAGTGAGGAACACAAGATCCTAGATTAGAGTTTCATGAAGGTGCCTAAGCAGGATCTAATATATACTATGTACTTGCTACATTTCTTTCAATAAATAAAGAATATCTTCCTTCCCTAAATGACTATAAACAAATAGATAACAATTATTGAAAAGCAATCAATACTAGGAACATGAATAATTTTCACAAATTGCATTCATTCATAACCAAAGAGACAAGTCATTTATGGAAGGAAAATATTCTTTATTTATTGAAAGAAATGTAGTAAGTATAGACTATACATTAGATCCTACCCAGGCACCTTCATGAAACTCTGATCTGGTCTCCTTTGCTCCTCACTCCTACCAAAATTCCTCCAGCATAACCTTACCATGAGTGTGTTCTCTCTTTCTTGATAGCATTTCCCTTGTATTTATGACAACGATGAGAGGGGTGGTTTCAAGGAAAAAGTAGTTAGGGAAGGTAGGGAGGTTATGGGACAGACCCCAACTGCCATTAATTCAAATTTCTTTTTATTTTTCATAATTTTTGGATGGACACACTAGTGGAAGGAGAGCTACTAGTGCGTGGAATGCTAGTTTCCTTGGAGCAACTTGCATGTGCAACTTTTGAGGGAAAACACTAGTGGTCAAAAGGTCCACAAATGTGTGACAAACATATTGTTAGATCTGCACTGACGTGTATGCCCTAAGCCAAAGACATAACAATATGTAAACTAGAGGAATGAAGGAGTGATCTAGGCCATGAACATCAGTAACAAATCTAGGCTCTTCCATCCATAATGCATTTTTGTGTGAACGAGAGCTCAACATCGTCACTCAAACAAAGAAGTGTCGATTTGATGGATACCACCAATGTAGTTTATGTGGATAAAATTATTTAGATTGATTCAAGATGTTTATGGGTTATATTTTCTTCCATAGATTAGCAACCTATTGAGATTCTAACAAGAAATGTGTGATGCCTTAGCTCATATGACATGCCTTTGAAATAAACCATTTTTAACATCCTCAGGATAACATGTTTGTTAAGCTATTCCAAATTGCTTCGGTGCTATTTTGATTTTATCACTTTAAGGATCAAAATCTAAAATGGTTATGCCAATATTTCTTGGTTGCTTGAAGCTTCACTTAGCATAATTTTTTATTATAATTTATACCAATAATACAATGTAGGGTAGTATCTTATTGCAATTTATGTGCTTTTCAATTTCAATATCATTCTTTCTAGAAACTTATGTTGCTTTTCTTCTTTGAATATTATGTCTCCAAACTGCTCAGTTTTTCTATGCTCTTGTTGAATTGAATATTTTTTTTTCTAATTCCCTTATACATTTGGTGATTTTAGTGGCATGCAGCACTAACTTTCCAGCTTGAAATTTGTTCCATGCTTGACAATGGCCTTGGTCCTGATTTAATGAATTAGAAATGAGAGTCAATAATCTTTTTGATATTTTCAATGTTTTACTTTTGGAATCCATCATAATAGTTTGTAGCTTTAGAGAGTAGTATGCATTTTGTAGCATATGCCTCTGTAGTAGTGTTATAGAAGATGCATGCATTTTGTCATTTTGTGTGTCACTATTTTTACGTCGTTAGACGACTTTCTCCTAAGTTCTTTTGAAAAACACTACTTGCCTTTGTCATCCCTCCGACCAAACGTTTACTACCACGTGGCCACCATTTTATCTATGCAAATAAAAAGCGCCACATTTATTTATGCCTTTTTTTGCGTTTGTTGTCTTGCTCAAGTACAGGGAGTGGTTTAGTATCACTGCCCGCACCGATTCTGGTGCAAATGTTGATTCCAATAGGTTGAGCTTTGGGACTTTCTGGGGTCTCTACACAATCACGGGAGAGGGATAATTGATAGCTTTAATTATCTGCATTTTTCGTCTTCTCTATGATTTCAAGAGAAATCCTAATGCTGAGCACCATGGTGAGATGGGTGATCAATCGATGAGATATTCTAAGTCCATGGTGACGAAAATGAAAATGTCCTTGAAGTATGTCGAATAGAAAGAGAAATACACCTTAGTTTCCATCCCTGAAAGAACATCACATATCATGAGCAATACCCAATGCTCTACCCCTGCTTTCACAACTATCCCTTCTGCTCATGGAATGAGTCCCATGAGCACTGGTATGTTGTTACTCAGTGCAAGCTTCTCCTTTTGGAATCATGAACATGTGCTCAACGTAGAGGAAAACACAAATGTTGGCTCTCCATCTGTTTCAACACCTGAATAACAGAAGAAATCCCACCAAGTAGAGCAGAGTCCATTTTAGTGATTGAGTTAACTGTAGTTAGTCCACAAAACACAACTTAGTAAACCCAAACCTGTCTTTTGGGTCTCGCGACATACAATTTCTCCTGCTTTGCTTCAATGAAATTCAATATGTTGAATGCTCAGAATTCAACGATTGGCTTCATAATCTATCCAAGTTGTTTAGTATCGTGTGTAATGAGAGTATTGGAGCCATCCTTGCTATTGTAAGAATAATAGAAGACCCAATTAGTTACTTAGATGCTTGCGATTGTAGAAAACTAAACACTTCCTTTGGTTTCATAGAGACAATTCCACAGTTCTGATGCAGACCTGGATGTATTGAAAAGGAAACACACCAGCAAGGATGCAAAGCTACAAATGGAAATTATACAACAAATGAAGTATACAGAAGAATTCAATGACACATTTGCATTCACGCATAACACTTAGAAATATTCCCTCTCTTTTAATTTTCTAAGGAAGCATACACAAGAATTCAATGAGACATTTGGAATCATGCATAACACTTGTTGATTTTCATTACTTAATTACATTGTTTCCATGCTTCAAAGGGCTTCCTTACAAATCCCTCTCACCTAAGTGTCAATGGACATTTACAATTTCTCAAAAGTTCATTAATAAAATTTTAAATCAATTTATCTTTCACAAATAAAAAAAATTATAAAAAAATTTCAATCAATTTATTTTAATAAAGAAATTTATAAAAAAATTCAATCAATTTATTTTCTTATTATATTTGGATGAGATATGGTCTCTTTTTAAAAAAGTACAAATTCTCCAAAGAACTAAAGGAAGTAGGTGAATCCAACATACTATGTCACTAACCAAAGTGGTGGCTTAGAAAGTATTGATTCGGTAAGTTTGTATATTGTTATTTTTCCTACCAAATGAATCATGCCTTACCCTTGATAGAGAGATTAAGTGAACTTAAATTAAAGGCCAAGAGACTTCTTTTTTAGATTACTTTATGAATATTTTTTTGGGTATTATTTACAATCTGCACCGTATTCGCCTCCAACTACTTTCATACCTTCCTTCCTCAAACCATGGAACCAAACACATGCCCTTATCCCATTAATTTTGGGAGGACCTGGGCCGAAAGGATTACTTTATGTTTACGCTGTTAGGCATTTTTTCCCTGGAGTCAGGTTCTGAAACATCGTTCATCTCATCGTCCCTCCTGCGTATAAGATGATGCCATGTGTTTCTAGCTTCGGCTCCTATCTCCAAGAAACCCTTCATTACACCATCTATGGCTCTGGCTCTTTCACGTATGTTAGCAGGACTTTTATCAACTACTCCTCCATTAAGTTCAAGCTCTGTTCCAAGCTCAGCTCCTATCTACAGCTTCTCTCCGAACATGGAACCAACATATTCTCCCATTTTTGCACCTATAACTTCATTATCCCCTCTAGAGATCTCACCTTCGTTAGCGCCAGTGTTATCAACACTGTCTTCAGCACAAGGATTGAGCTCTCCAACATCAAATCTGACTGAATTAGACATGAAAGGTCCATCTCCATCTTTGTATGGAGCTTAAGACGTAAGTTTTCACCCATGGAATCCTTCAATGTGGATTCAATGATCCTTCCTGAGCATTTAGAAACTAGAATGAGAATGATAATTCTCGGTGTAATTGGATGGTAATTACGTGCGATGCCGACAGAAAATTCGTGGAAGAAACTGGTATTTCCAACACGAGTATCATAGGGCCGTTTCCCATTGTTGTTTGCATATTTTATCACTGAATCTCATCGTTGATGGTCTTTCGGTATTCATCTCCGAGCTCTCGAGGCTTAGGCATCTGGATCTCTCTGGAAATATTTAGTGTTGATGAGTCGGCTTGGGCCACATAGTGGTGGCTTTTTCTACGAGAATGTGCAAGGACTACACAATTCAGTTTCGTTTTTTTGTCTTTGAACTGGAAGCCTCGATTTCCCAACTCGTTCATTTCATGATCAATGGTGGGCTCTTTGTCTTTTTCAACACATGGATTTCCAGGACCCTCGACGTTTTATATATAGAAACATATCACGTGC
>LPNX010765591.1:263016-286007 GCA_001517045.1 Pseudotsuga menziesii
ACCAAAAAGAGCCCAAAATAGACTCCCAAGAGCTAAAGCCCTAAAAAAGGGGCTAAAACCCTGAAAGGGGCTAAAGTTAGGGTGGAAGGGGCTAAAGCCTTGACCAAGGGCTTAAAGCCCTAAAACCCCTTGGAAAAACTATATAAGGAGGGTGGGGCTCACTCTCAAAACACTCCTCATTTGCATGTTGTTATGTTGCCCATGGATGCTTTGAGACCTCTTGCTCTCAAACCACCCACTCTCCCTCTCCTCCATCTCCATTTCTCCAAGCCATTGCTCCCCAACCAAGAGAGAGGTGCTCCCATGAGCTAGGGCATGGTGTCCCATTTCCACCCAAGTGAGGTATAACTTCTTTCCATGCATGTTTATTTCCTTGCTTTGTTTTCTAACCAATATTTCTAGTTGCAGGTTTTCCATTAACATCATTTGCAGGTTGTTTCATAGTAGTATAGGTTTATTTTGCAAGTTTTGGAGGCGGAACCCTAACCCACTGTGTGTAGAGGGGTTCAGAAGGGCTGCATCTCCATGTTTCTTTCTGATTTGCTCTTAGATGTAATCTGTAATAGCTTCCATTTATTTGTTCTAGTGTAGCTTAGCTTAGTCCCAATTCGCAGCTCTATTTTTACCATTTTTACATTCTGTTTTTTACTGTTTGCTAAGGGTAGAAACCTACCCTTGTGCCCTATACACACAAGGGAGCCATTTTTACCCCTGTAGTGAGGAGAAATTCTCACTACAGTTTCGATAATGATTGTTTATGTGATTTCAAAGTAAAGCTCAATTAGTAGTTATTGAACATGTTGTTGATCCATAGAGTCGGTAGTGGGGTTTCCTGCACTTTGTAGAAAAATGAAAATCCCATATGCAATTGTTAAGGGGAACCCACGCCTTTGAACAATATGCATCTTTATATCTCCATTGATTCTTCCTGAACATGGAAAAGTTCATAGTAGTTCAATTTTTGAGTAATGTATGATTGCTTTTCATATCAAACTAATATGCAGAACTTTTGTATTATGTAAGTATTTATTGTAGATTTGCTTTCAAAGTAAAGCTAAATTGGTAGTTATTACATGTGATGTTGGTTCAATAGAGTTGGTAGTGTAGCGTTCTACACTATTTAGAAAAATGAGCATCCCGTATGCAATTTCCAAGGGGAAAACACGCCTTGGAGCAGTAGGCATCTTTATTATCTCCATTAATTGTTCCTGAACATGGAAAAGTTTACATGAGTTCAATTTTTAAGTAATGTGTGATTTTTTTTCATACGAAACTAATATGCATAACTTTTGTATTGTGTAATTATTTATTGCACTTTTGTAACTTTTGTAACTTTTGTATTGTGAAATATGCCTTAAGGATGGAATTTACCAATTAAGGTGTGCAATTAAGTTTTTTTGAGCCGATATGTTTTATTCAACAATCATTGTTACATAGATCAAAATTACATAGCTTATTAATAAATTAGTACTCTTCTTGCAGGTTAACTTACTAGAAGCAATGGGGAGGTGCCAATCTGAGAACAAAATCCTAGGAAAAACAAAGCCTAAGGAAAAATTCATGGCCAAGGAACTAGCACAAAGGATCACTTGAGATTTGGTTCTTTGGAACATTTTCTTGTACGTTGAACATTTTATTGGATTCTTTTATTGCAATTTGTTGTTATTTGATTCATACGTACAACAACTTATCAGAGTTTATACTTTATACTAAGGTAATTTTCAAGCTAACTTTAGCTTTGACATCATAAAACAATAAGTCAATTTTGCAACTCAGTATATTGTTGAGTAATGAACATTTGTACAAATTCATTGGCCTTGTGTACTTACCAACTTTTTGTATGTCGTGATGATGATATTTTCATTTTCTTCATTGTTAGTGTTGTTGATACTTATTTCCATCTGATTTTAATTGTTGGAAGCGATTATATCTTCTATACCTATCTAATTTGGTTATTTTTTCTTTCTCTTCAAGTGTTAAGAGGCATACTCAGACGTGTACCTTGCCTCTATTTGAATTTTCCTATCTTTTGCTATCTCCAATATGGGAAATAGGGAGACCATGGATATGCACATCCAATAATGCACATATGTTCTAAAAAGAATATTAATTTCTAAAGGAATAAGATTTTATTAAATTATAAAATTTGCAAACCACTACAAAAGTGTAGTCAAATTTCCTTCACTCTCGTAATTGTTGTCCAATAAAATGTCTTTGAATTTATGTAACATATTATCAAGTGTTCATAATATAGTGTTTATATCTATTGTCGAGAAATACATGCTAAAAACCAACATAGATCCATCTTAAAAGCGGATCTACCAAGCACCAAGGGGGATCAAATCTTTGGAGGTACAAACCATTGCTTTAACTATTTTCTTTGTCACAAAGTACACATTAAAAAAATGTGTGCTACAATATCTATTGCTTAACTTGCTTTAGTATATTTTGCAGGAAATTATAAGCTACAACGACCACTTTGAACAACATAAATTTAAAAAATGACCTTAGTATTCAATGCCAATTTATGGTAAAATAATTTACTTTACTAACATTTTTTCAAAACAAAACATTTCATCCCACAATTGTAAAAATACTTTAAAGCTTGCATTGTCTTGAATATTACCTTTATATAATGTTCATAAAATAAGAAATAGAAAATTTAAATAAACTATGAAATGGCCTCTCAATATTGCTTTAATTCATTTTGTAATTTCTTATAATTTTAATAAGACAGAACATTACAACTAAAAAAATTAGAAAGGATGACGAGTTACACTTACTTGAATTAAAGTGGATGATTGAAATTGTTTTCTAATTTATTAGGATTCAATTATGTAAAATATGTAGTGCATCCTTAATTCCAAAAAGTACTACTCTCTTTTTAACTTTATCAAATCTATTTTAATTTTTGTTTCCGTTTGACATCTCATTTCACCTTCTTGGGTGCACTAATGGAAAGATCATCGAATTCCCTTCCATAATCAATATTTTGCTTTGAATTTGATTAACTAAAAAGTCTGTCAAAATCATCGAATTTCCTTCAATAATAAGTTATTTTACTTTGAGTTTGATTAACTCTGTTGTTAGTGGAAAACCATGTGAACCCGAACAAACACTAGATAACTCTTCCTTTGTTATCTCTCAAGATACCCCCTAACAATGCAAAGCTTGGGTTACCTTTCTTCTTTCACCCATGTTTCTTTTGTTACTTTTTTTGGGACTGAAAAATAGGGCTTGTGTCGACTTCTCTATTGTTGACTGAGATTTTGGCGTTTTGTTGCAGATCCCCCTTTATTATGATTAAAATCATATCTCTAAATTTCCTAAAATTTATGCTTAAGCATTTCTGTAATGGTCCAAAAAAAATGGTGATGCATGCAACAAATATGGAATGAAGTTGCAGAAAGTGATGTGGAATGAGATAGGACATTGCTTCAATTGGAGAAAGAAAGTTTAAATGCATACAAACAAAAAGTTGGTGAATCCACCCAGTCAAGAGATCGATTACTTCAAACCCTGGATGATTCTAGAGTTGAACTCACCAATCTTCTCTCTACACTTGATGAGTACTCTTTCCATGGCCTTGTAAGTATTGTTTTCCATAGAATAAACTCTATCAGGTTAATATCCCACTATGACTAAGCCTCATATTTCCATATTGGGTACTTGTTGTCATTCTTATTTCAACAACTCTGGAAATGTGACTTTGTGGCTAGCATATCAATATAATTTTTTCTAACCATCACCAAAATCATCATGATTTCAATGGACAATTATAGTGTGCCCATGCTCTTCTTAGCTTTGAACTCTAGTATTTGTTTAGCCACTTCTTATGTCAATAAAAATATTCACTATATTTTCATCCTGAAAAGCCTACAAGCACCCTAAAGGAACAACTTGTTTCTATTACACTAACTTTGGAACAACTTTGGCAGCAAAAAGAAGAGAGGATCAAGTAGTTTTTGGATGTTCAAGTACAGATTCAGAGGATATGCGAGGAAATTTTTGGACAATTACAACTCAATGCTCCTATTTTCAAAGCCACTGGGCCAAGCACCCTTAGGCATGCCACCTTCACGCCAAAGGAGCAAGCGCTCCAGACCAAGAGGTTGGCTTGGGTGCCCAAGTGGGAAAAATGAAGTTCGGTTGACTAAGCGGGAGCATGCCTTGCCAAAACAACGAAATGACCAAGTGGGGCGCGTGGACCAAGATTATGCGTGCTCCCATGATCGACACTCGCATTGACCTTTCATGCACATAAGGGACATCAGGACTGGAGAGTAGATGCACATTGGAGGTTGAGGAGTTCCAGGAAGTCAGACGCTCAAGTGGACTGGAGGGAAGCAAGGATGAGGGAGGTTGTGACGTGCTTGTGAAAGTGCTCACCCATCCCAAGGTAGAAGTTCCCACATGGGACACGACAACACTGCAGAGAAGGATCACAATGGAGCACGTGTGCTTGGAGAAGTAGGGACATTGGACCAAAGCACCCGTGAAAGGAGTGCCCAACACCACGACTGACAAGTGTGCAGAAAAAATAGTTAGGCGAAGGACCAAGACAGTTAGATAGCAGACCATAATAGTTGATGCTGACATGGATGCTTGGAGTGAGCGTTAAGCAAGAGTGCGCCCACCTTATGCCGTGTCATCCAAACAACAGATATAAAAAGAATGAAGGATTGGAAGTGGGGAAGAACACAACCTAGCGCACTTGGAAAGTGACTTGGGAGGGATCAGTATAAGTGCTAACCAAAACGCCCCCGACCCGTCGGAATCCAACAAACAAATTTTCGCTAAAATCATAATTTTAAATGTTTAAATCGTAATTTTAGGTAGTTGGGTATTTTTAAAATGCCGGATTTACCCTACAACAGGCTAATACAATCACTGAACTTGTAAAATTACAAAAATAAAAAATTTCGAGAAGAATTTTGATGGATTTAGATTAGAATTTCGCTGGAAAAACAAGTTATTTTAGTTGTCTTTTATCCTACTTGACTTGGGAGGCACTCCAATCAGCGAACCGCAGTGCAGGCACAATTCACCCAAACACTTAGAAAACACAGTTGAATATTGTGAAGGACATTGTCCTGTTAGATGTCAACGCTCCTAAAGAGCACATGTGATAGTTAGACATCAACATCCAAGCGAATCACACATCAATAGAGGTGCCAGACAAAATTGAACTAAGTCTATCCCATGGGCAAACTTTATTCCATCGCTTTTTCTTTTGGCTTTTTCCCCCAAAAAATACCAACTCAATTAGTTCCTCTTTTCACTCTTTTTACCTTCCAACAACAACATGTCGACGTATTATTGCACCTTCTTGGGGCAATTGCTAGTGTTTAAAACTGATGTATTTTTGCATTGCACAATCTTATTGAGTAGATGTTTTTGTGTTTTTTTCTTTGTGCCCCACGACTGTAGCTTGAGAAACAACTATAATGCAAATATTTTAAATTGATAAGTGTGAATAACATCAATAGGCATATAGAATATAAGAAATATCGTTCGGAATTAGTTCATTCATGTTGGTTTTTATATAATGATAACATATTGTGGTAAAGGCCTTAATACACACATTGTGGATATAGGTATTTTTTTGTAGCAAATCACATTGGAATTTACATATAAAGAAAAATATACCATTGGGTAAGATTACTCGTAACATTGTATTAGATATTATCAACCCAACAATCACTGGTCCATAGAAGATAACACAAATACTATTCATAATTTCAACATAAATTCACTTATTTCAAAGTGGAAGGATTAATTTAATTTTCAAAAGAGTAATGACAATTTCATTTTTTTATCTATTGTTTTTGAATTTTTTTCTACATAAATATTAAATGAATGCTTTTACGACTTCAACTTTGACATGAAAATTGAAGGAATATGCTTTTGAAGAGTTGTAAATGTGTCATAAATATAATTATTTTAGAAATAATAATACATGCACTTATACAAAATGAGAGATTAGTGGCCACTTGACTAGAAAAATTAAGTCACCACAGTTTTTTCAAGGGAAATACAACCTTAATTCAGCAATTTAAAGTGATCCAACTAAAAACGACCAATATAAACGACTAATTTAGTAAAGGCAAAAAATATATGACTAAACACTAAGTGACTAAAATAAAAATGACTAACGTAAATGACTAATTTAATCATAGGAATACAAATATGTCTAGCTTACCACATTAAAAATATGAATTAGTCATTTACGTTAGTCAATTTTAGTTGTGTCACTCCAGCAATGTAAAATTGCAATTCAACAAAGAATCTTTGCAATTTAATAATTTTTAACACTGTAAATATATTCAGATACTCATGCAGTGTTAAAATTTAGTAAATTGTTCAAATTCATTATCGAAATTGCAATTTTCCATTGTTAATTGACACAATTAATGTCATGAATGCCTGGAAATCCATTTAGAATGTTGCAATTTATTAAATTTTAACACTGCAAATGGATTTAGAAACCCCGTAGAAAGAGGTCTCTCAATACACCTATAGTGTTAAATTTATGTGTCTCTAAATCCATCTTCAACATTAAAATTTAACACTACAGATCGATTCATAGACCCCTTTCTTGGGGGTCTCTAAATCTATGTACAACGTTAAAATTTAGTAACCTTTCTAGGGGGTCTCTAAATCCATCCGCAACGTTAAAATTTAGTGAATTCTAGAAATGAGTCTCTGAATCCGTCTACAATGTTGCAATTTACTAAATTTTAATGTTGTAGATGGATTCAGAGAACCCTTTAACATTGTAGATGGATTCAAAGAGTCTTTTAACATTGTAGATGGATTCAGTGACCCCTTTCTAGGCGGTCTCTAAATGGATTTGCAACGTTAAAATTTAGTAAATTAAAAAAATTCAAAATTGTAATTTTCAATTACCGAGTGACAATTAAATTTCAAAAATGCAATTTTTCATTGTTGAGTGACACAATTAACACTTAGGAGGGCCTTTGAATCCATATGCAGTGTTCCAATTTACTAAATTTGAATGTTGTAGATGGATTCAAAGATCCCTTTACTCGCACCTTATAACAAGACTCATGGGCTGTTATTATAGTTGGATCGTGTATACTTGGGTAAGCAGTTAGTTCAGGTGATGAGAATGGGTGGAGAAGAGATAAAAATAAATGGTTAGAATGAGATCGTTCAACAATTCCTTGACCAAGCCACTAAAATATCTGTAGCATCCCCATACCCCATAATGCGGAATAATTAAAAATTTTGCTTCAAGAACCCTTGTTCTCCTTTCAAAACACAAGGAAAGGATGTTAAGACACTCTTCCACCTTCATTCTTAGGCTTAGAAACCATTGTAATAGTTGTTCTTCCCTTCATAGATCCTTTATGCGACCGAAAACACCTTTTCCTGCATTGAACCTATCCTTTCCACACTCCACTCTCCGCACTCCCGTTTTCACCTTTCCACTGCAGAATCCAGGAATTGGGAGCACAATGTGTGACAGAGATATTCAACTCATGTTCTACCTTCCACCTTCCATCCTAATTCCTTCTGCCTCTAGAACTCGGAAGTCGAAAAAGCAAATTTTCGACGGAATCATTTAGCGTCCTACCGCCTTCTGCCTTCCAGAACTCGAAACTTGGATTTTTTTTTTTGATGGAATCGTTTGAAGGACTACCACCTTCCGCCTTCCTTCCTTCTACCTTCGGGACTTGGAAGTTGGAAACATAACCTCTCGGTGGAATTACTCAGCCATATTCTGCCTTCCGCCTTTCCGCCCTCGAGTGCGGAACTCGGGAATTAGAAGAATAATAAACGATAGAAACCTTTATCCATGGTTTCACCTTCCATATTTCACCTTTCCGCCATCAAGTGTGGAAATTGGGAATCAAAATACTATTCAAATGATGGAAACCTATATCCATGGTTCCTGCCTTCTGCATTCCTCCTTTCCTCCCTCTAGTGCAAAACTTGAGAATTAGAAAACTTAACTTTCAACCTTAGGATTTTTCTGCACTTCCGACGTCCGTTTTCTGACCTTGGACTTCCAAAATTGGAAATTTAACTTTTGGCTTAGATTTTTTTTGCAATTTTCCACTTCTGCCCTCCACCTCCCGTAAGCGGATCTCGAGGTGCATAAAACCCATGTTCTGCCTTGTTTCAACTGCTCTTTTTCAATTTCTGCCTTCTTCCCTTCCCAGGCAGATTTCAAAGGGTGGAAACACTAAATCAGATACATTATGGCTCTGTAACAGCCTTCTAGCCTCCATTAACTTAGGAAAAAATGAATAAAACATACAAGGCATAAATAATGCAAATGGAAGGACATTCATCATAGTGAACTCTACTGAAATATTGCAAGCATTAATCATAATCAATTCATCATATTCATAAGCATTATATATAAGCAATATAGTCATTCATAAGTAATTAGATTGCATAAGCAAGAAAAACAAGAAATACTTATCTTGGATGATGAAGCTGTCCCACAACTAGCTATGTTGCTGCAACGTTCCACCCAACCATAGGCCAATGTGTTCATTAATCTCTCAACACACTGCCACCCCCTGGTTGGGCATGATTTCCACAAGGAACTAGAGAACAACAGGTTTACACATAGCCAGAAATCATAACACACCCAACACAAGGAAGTGTCCCCTTCTTTGATCCACAGCCCTTCGGGCTACACCTTCCATTCTCGTGCTCTTCTGGATGTGCAGGGTAGATTCACCAGCCACTCTTATCTTATTGTGAAGTTCCACACTAGGTTTAACAAGCACATTCTATGTCTCTTCCACTCCTAATTCTTGCATACAGTTCAGAACCAAACCAAGGTGCACAACAAAACAAACCACAAGGAAACACAGCAACACAGGCTTCACTCTGTAACATAGAGGAACAAGTTTGCAAACCACTCTATAACATAACCAAAGCAGGCTCCACTCACTCTGTAAAAGAGGAGACCATCACAGAAATACTTTCCGCCACTTAGGAGATTAAGCGAAACTGTTCTAAACAATGAACCATTGACCAATAGTACTAGGGAAACCATGGAGGATCATACTCTCATAAAATCTAGATATCTCCACTACCCATTCACGCAACAAAAAAATAGCGGAACCACTCTTCCGCGACTCACGGTAGTTAACCACCAACAATGTGTGTGAGTGAACTAATTAGAATGATCAGATGGAGTGGAATGATAGAATGATCCACAAGGAAAACATAGCCACATCGAATTTACTCTATAGCACAGAGAAAATAGGTTCTCATACTCTTCTATAGCTCAGGATAATACTGTAATCCCCAAACTAGGGTTCGACAAAATAAAAACTTATAGAAACGCGTAGCACCAGTCTGATAAAATGAAAAATGCTATGCGACTCTCCTGATGAAAAATGCATAATCGTGAATGAATAGAATGACGACAATCCCCGACCCTTAGGAATACCAAAACCTTCTTGTGTCTGGTAGAAAGGACAGGCTGGCATGCATCGCGTGCTTCCTTTTTGCAGGAGAAAGAATGCGGCTTTCCCTCGACTGTAGACTTGCAGGATTGCTCAGTCAAGCCATCTGACTGTCATGCCTTGCTCTACCTAAGGCATTAACTACCTCAACCAATTTCTGGAAGAAATTGAATGATTGAGGACAGATGACAAAAGCTAACTGAGGGTACAGGGGTTTCCCCATTGACATCTGGTCACACCCTATTGGATCAAGGGGTTTGACTAACTCCCCACCCTATCCTTTGTGGAATCTTGCCCCCATATCTTTCGCTTTGCAGTCCCATAGCTAGCTGTGGTATTTTATTAATTGTATATTTACATGATATATCAAAATGTACTATGCCCTACTTCGCACCATAACCATAGGTATCAACCTTGATCACCTATACACAAAAATCAATCAATGGTTGGGACTTGGACTTGAGCTCCTTTCCATGATTCTTCACAATATATACATCAATGACAATTTCAATACCATGGGGTCAAAACCAGGGCACACATTCCCCTCCCCCTTGGGGTCAAAACCAGGGTGTTACAAGATTGATTCTGAATTGTTTTTTGTACCAAAGTTCTGTTGAATTAGTTTTACGAGTCACCGTCCGACTCCAATGATTTAGTGAATCGCTACTCTAATCTCGGTGGTGCTTCCACTCCCACGTTTAGTTATTTAGGAGAGAGTATGGTAGCTACTTCTCTGCTAAGGAGTCTTTGAATCCATTTGCACCGTTCAAATTTAATAAATTGTCAAAATTGATTGTCAAAATTGTAATCTTCCATTGCTAGATTCCGTTAAAAAACTTACGAAAAATGGAACATATAATCATTATATACTTAATTAATATGAAATATTAATATAATTAATTTTGTATAATATAAGGAATTATATGTTAATTATTATTATTATTTTTCCGAAGAAAAAAAGCCAAAATTTTTGTTAACCACAAAGGATTTACATTTGCAGAAATGTATGTATGCATACATTTACTATAAAGAAACTCGAAAAACTCTTGTTTTCCTTGTCAGGAATGAAGCAACAAAGGTCCGAACATTTAGCTGCTCTAAAGAATGCTAAAAACAAAAATTTTGCATATCAATGCATGTACTATGCTAGTGAGATGGCTGATGAAAAAAAACAGACAAGTGCTATGAAAATTGCTGATCGATATATGGTCGTGAGATAGATCTATGTTCTTTATAAAAAATGGAATACATGTTAGGATTGTTGTGTTTCTATAAAAGGCCTATGATAGTATTCGTAGGTGTCTTCCACATTTGTCACTAGAATCTTGTAGGTCCCATGTTCCATTAGCAGTCCCTTTTTTTGAAAGGTTGTTAGCTTCTGAGTTCCTTTCCCTGTACACATGTCCATAAGTGAAGGTATAAAAATTAGCCATAAGCTTGCAGATTTCTGCAAATATTGGAGAAAGAGTGATATTTCTGCATTTTTGGATTCTATTCACCCAGTTGATTACCACCATTGAGTCACCAAAAATTTGCAGATTTGTACAATTTTTTTCCAAAGCAAAACAGAGAAAGAGTTTGACAGTGAGGATTTCAACAAAATTATTTGTTCCTTTTCCTAACACTATCTCAATTTTAAAATGACGACTCTATGTTAGATGAAGGGTAGCTCCTCCCCCACAAATGAGGTCATGCAAGGCTCCATCAAAGAAGGCCCATGGAATAGAAAAATCTATCGACTAGGGAGTCTTTGGTTTGCAGAAAGAAAGAAAAAATGTCTAAACCCTGTTTTGCAATGGCCTTTGGCGAGGAGGCTTTGTCCTAGAAGATAGCAACATTTCTAGAAAGCCAGATTCCCCAGATAAGTAAGAGCGGCAAGGCTTTTAGATGGGAAATATTTTTTGAAGAAGACCAAGTTTTCGAGGCATCCTCCAGGGTTTGGCCTTGCCAATCCAGTCTTGTATTAAGCTAATATTATGTGTGAATCTAGATCTGAGTTGAGAAAGGACAGGTGAGGAACAAACGTGTAGTGTTTTTCGTATTTGTTTTTGTAGAGAGAGCACCAACCTGTACCCTCCAAGAAACATTTTTTCGTTCCATCCCAAGTTGGGATTTTATTTGCAATGGCGCACCGCATAAACAATTTTGATTTCAGTGGACAAAATATATTCCAAATTCCTTTCTGCCACCCTAGAGGGGGATCCTTGGAGAGCCAAGGAACTTAGATGTTGATAACCAATCTTGGGGGTGTAGATGTCGTGTGCTACAAATTACGAAATGATCTCGTCCTGCTAGTCAGTGAGCCTGATGTGAGCAGTTCTAAGAGCATTGATGAATCTGTTCTAGTTTGTATGCTAAAGAGTTGGGATATCCAATTCTCTCGTCCCCTTCCACCCTTGTTGCAAAATTTTAGTAGAAGTTGGAACGACAATATTATTAAGATGGAAATAACCTTTTTGATTTAAGTGAAAGGTGAGTTGTTGTGGCAAAATGTTTTGAAGTTGGATTCCATACTAGGGATCTGCCCCTATACGTAACTTAGAACCATTTCCAACCTTCCAGGCAATCCCACTTTGAATAAGTGGAAAGGCCTTACAAAATTCCTTCTAGATAATAGTCCTTGGGGGAGAAGCAATGAAGGTGACATTTCTGATCCAATCCTAGATAGAGACATGGGCAATGTATTTATTATAAACAACCTCAATCCAAAGGTTGTTTGTGGAGATAAGCCTCCAACTTGCTTTTGTTGCTAGAGCTTTTGCAAAAGCTTGTATATTTTTGAGACACCATCCACTAAGAGATTTGGCTTTTTTTGTTCCCATTTCACTCAGGGGAGAGCATTGTGGTATTTTTCCCCAACCAAAGAAATCTTAAGCAGATTTTCTAAGACTTTTCCAAAATAGATTTAGCGATCCAGGCGAGATCCATCCAATAAACAAGAATGGGTTCAAGTACCGATTTAACTAGAACTAGTTTGTCAATGCGGGAGAACCATCTGTTGCACCAAGAGGTGACCCTACATTCCAGTTTGGCCAGTAGCTAAATCCATTGCTCCTTTCTGTAGCAATTTTGTTTTAACCTAAATCCCAAATATTTTAATCCATCCTCTAGAGAAGTGGCAGTGAAAGGAAATAAGTCCGAAAATATTCGCAGTTCCTCTTCTTTCAGATTTGTAGAAGAATGGGTAGATTTTTGTTCATTTAGTTTCATTCCCGTGGCTTTGCAGAAAAGATGCAGGATTTCTGATAATTTTTCTGCTTCCCTGATTGAGCCATTACATAAGATAATCATATCACCGATGAAAAGAATGTGAGTTATACTTAGGTGATTCAAGGGTGACCATATTTTCTTTCAAGATCTTATTTCTATTAGATTCAAGGGTGGAAATCTTTTCTTTATCTTCTTGTGATAGGAAACAACCTCCTTCTGAGTTTTTAAGTTCTGCTAAATCTGCCTCAATATGAAGAAGAACCTGATCATCCGTTCCTTTTTAATTTTAGCCATTTTTTGAGGAGACGTTTTAGATGGGAGAGATTTTGAGAAAAATGGGTAGCAACATGATTCCTCCCCTTGGCTGAGAAGGGAATCCAATTTGTTTGAATCAGTTGGACCGCTTCTTTGTTCTTTAGCCATGATGCACAAATTTTGAAAGGGTTGGCTAGCTTTCTCGGGCTTCTTAAAATTTCAAGACAAACGGGTAGAATATTAGAGTCCCCTCCAGAATCAACCCAATGTCTGAATATTAGGTCCTTTCCTTGTAAAATTTCTGCCAGTAGAAATCTATCCAATCTTTTTGCAATTCGGTTTTCCCTTGTTCTTCGATTGTTCCAAGTAGGTTTCACCTTGATGGGGTCGAGGTCCACCAAATGAGTGGTCTGCAGAAACAGGGAAAAGTAGTTTTCCAGAGGGTCCACCCTCACCTTTGGACCCTAGATTTCTTAGTTTCCTAGAGTGAAATTAGAGACCCCTCCCAGAATGACATTTTCACTTTTTAGTAGAGGAGAAGTGCGTAGGTTGTCCCATAAGCCAAATCTATTGTTGTAAGGGCCATAGACATTTAGAATGTTTAAGGATAGTTTTTCTTCGTCCCAGTCCACATAAATCCCCATACCAAAGAGAGCTCCCCAAGAGTTCAAACATTTAATAAATGACAGATTCCATCCAATTGCCAGTCCTCCAGAGTGACCTTTTGCACTATGGGATAGAAAGGAAAAATTCCTGAGATAGACAAAAGTAAGTTTGTGACCTCAAATTCTGTCCCCAAAGTCTCCTGAAGGGGGATGACATCTGGTTTATGAACCTGAAGAACCCTTTTTAGGGAAATTTTCTTCCGGGTACTTGCCAAACCCTTGCAATTTAGTGAGAGAATTTTCATTTGGGGACCCCTTCTAGAGTTGTCATTGATGTCAAAGTTGTTCACAAATGACAAAGGAATAACCAATGGATATGATGGCATGAGAAACTCAGTGAAAGACTAAGGTAGTGATGGTATGGCATGGCATAGTTGAGGATGTGGCATGACACATATGATGACATGGAATATGCTGGTGTCCTAATGTTGATGTAATGAGTGAAAGACTAAGGTAGTGATGACATGGAACGATGATGAGCTGGCATATTTATCTGCACGAGATCCAATGAACGAGGATAAGTTTTGGTATAATCCACAAAGACAGAATGTAGATCTGCATTAGTTCTAGAATGGACGGTTAGGAATCATCCCACACAAGATCTGACGGTTAGGAAGCTTCTCACAAAAGATAGGCGGAAAAACCAAAATTCCACAAAAGATAAACATCGGATGGTCAGGGGTAAATCCGCAAGGAATTCAACAGTCCAGGAAAATGCGGAAACAAAGTTGCAGAAGTCCAAAATAGGAAAGTGTGTTTCTGCATCCTGCATCCCACAATCCGCAAGATCAATGGTTAGGAAAGACTCCGCAAAAGATCGACGGTGCGGAAGAAAAATTGTGGAAAGGAGCTTGCGAAAAGTCAAAATGTTATGTTTCTACATCCCGCATCCCGCAATATGGAAATATCGGATGGCTGAAGTTAGTTCCGCTAAAACAAATCGACGGTGCGGAAGGAAAATTGCAGAAAGAAGCTTGTGGATAGAAGCTTGCAGAAAGAAGCTTGAAGAGAGGAGATTGCAGAAAGGAGCCTGCGGAAAGAAGCTTGTGGAAAGGAGCTTGTGGAAAGGAGCCTACAAAAAGAAGATTGTAGAAAGGAAAAAGCAGACAATAGACATCTCGCATCTCGCAATCTGGAGATCGACGGTCAGGAAAACACTCTACGAAGATCAATGTTGGGGAATCATTGATGAGGAAATCTTGGCACAAAAAGGCGATTTTGAGGTTGAAATCGATGGTTAGATTGATGATCCAGATTGAATTAGAGATAGGATAAAAGACTCTAATTGGATCAGGAAGTTGAACATGCGGAAATAAGTCTAGCAGTGCGGAAGCACCTGCAAACGTTGGACAAAGGTGCGAAAATTGTTTCCAAGTTGCAGAAACAATTTTTGAGGTGTAGTATCAATAGAAGAACATGAAAGGACGTTCTTGAAAGTGTGATCTTCAGATTTGAAAGGGTGCAATAGTGAAATGTGTGTTTGTTCAGTTTGAAGAGATAGAACTGTTAAAAAAATCTTAAATGCTGAGAAGTATTTAAGCAGTAGCCCGAGTAAGAAGGAAGTCGTCTCTGCGAATCAAATTACATGATCATAATCAGAGACCAGTGGGTGTGACATAATTCAGTGGGAGACAAATCGTGAGAAAGATACCGGGGTAGAAGGGTGGCGCTAGGGTAGGAAACAGGCCTACAGGGGGTTGTTTCCTCCTTTCATTCGTAGCTGATAAACCAGGGGCTTGTATCCTCCTTCCAATTGGCATTGGTAAATAGGGTGTTGTAGCATCCTTTCTATCATAGCTAATAAACCAGGGGGTTGTAGCCTCATTCCAATTGGAATGAGTAAATAGGGTGTTGTGGCATCCTTTTAGTCGTAGCTGATAAAACAGGGGGTCATAGCCTCCTTCCAATTGGCATTGGTAAATAGGGTGTTGTAGCATCCTTTCAGTTGTAGCTGATAAACCAGGGGGTCGTAGCCTCCTTCCAATTGGCATTGGTAAATAGGGTGTTGTAGCATCCTTTTAGTTGTAGCTGATAAACCAGGGGGTCGTAGCCTCCTTCCAATTGGCATTGGTAAATAGGGTGTTGTAGCATCCTTTCAGTTGTATCTGATAAACTAGGGGGTCGTAGCCTCCTTCCAATTAGTATTGGTAAACATGGTGTAATACCATCCTTGTCTATAGAAGCAGGCAAAAATATTTGTAAATAATAAATTTGCAGTAATAGGACGTATTGGTGGTTTACCCTATTGGGATTCCATGTTAAAATTGCGTTCTGTTTATTCTTGTTATTATGTGTTTCTAATGATAGATTTAAAAGTGGTTAAAATAGTAAAAATATAACAATACCGATTCACCCCCCCTCTTAGTATTGACCAATAAACCAACAATTGGTATCAGAGAGGGTTCCTTCAGCACAGTTTAACCACTGGAAGGTAAATCCTTGATGATAACCACTATGAATCAACAAGAAGGCATGGCCACTAACAAACCTCCACTATTTACAAGAGAAGACTATGCATATTGGAATGTCAGAATGAGATGCCATTTGATGTCCCTTGGATGGAAGGTTTAGGCTGCCACTGAAAAGGAGGTTCTTGTGGGAAACCAGTACCCTACAGACACAATAGAACTAGGCCAATATGAAGGAAATGCTAAATCCCTTATGCAATCTTGAGTGGCTTAACAAACACTATGTTCACCAAGGTTACACAATGCACATCTGCCAAACAAGCCTGGGATAAATTGAAGATTATCTATGAAGGAGCATCTAAGGTCAAAGAATCCAAACTGTAGACATATAAAGGTCAATTTAAAAGCCTCAAAATGAGAGAAGAAGAGAATAATGGGGAATACCTGCTTCGTGTAGATGAGGTGGTTAATGCTAATAGAGGTCTTGGAGGAAAATTGAAAGAAAAAGAAGTGGTAAGCAAGATACTAAGAACATTACCAATGAGATATGACTCCCAGGTTTCCACCCTAGAGGAACGGGATGACCTTAAAAAGGTGACAGTAAATGAGCTGCATGGAATTCTCACTGTTTATGAGATGAGAACTAGACATGATAAAAAATCGAAGAAAGAAGCAGCGTTTAAAGTCACTTCCAAAAATCAATCAAAAAATCTAGCTGATGAGGAAGCCCTCTTTGTAAGTAGACTTACTAAAGGCACTGGGAAATACAAAGGTAAACTATATTTGAAATATTTTAACTGTGGAAGGATTGGACATTTTTCCCATTAGTGTTCCTACCCAAAACAAGAGGAGAGTGACCATGAAGAATCTTGTTGTCATAAGGGTAAGAAGAAGTTTAAAGAAAAAAGGAAGAACTTCTATTCCAAGGAAGAAAGTGAAGATGAGGAGATGAGTGAAGATAATGAAATCCTATTTTTAGGAACAAAAAACTCAAATGAGGAATCAGAAGTGGACATAGAAGCCGAATACATGGTTGCTGTAGATGAAATTGAAAGATGTAGGAAAAGAAACAAAGTTTTGAAAGAGAATTTGTCTAAATACCGAGAAGAGACAAATCAGATTAATACTGATTTGAGAAGCCAACTTCAAGAGGCCAAGAAGAGTGAGGAAGATCTAGTAGTTCTTCTCAGGAAGAGAATTCAAGATTCTGAAAAAATTGAGAAAGAAATTTCTCGACTTAAAGAAGGAGTTGATGAAAAATACATTAAATCAAAGTTTGAGAACAACTCAAGGATTGTAGATGACATTCTGAGTAGCCAAAGACCATCAAGTGATAAGTATGGTTTGGGGTTTGTTAAAGAGAAGAAGCCAAAGAGTTTCCCACTCATTAATCAGAGAGGAAGTACAAAGAGCTACGCTGAAGTACCAAAGAGTCTTGTTAAAAAGGAAAAGTGCAAAGAACATGCTTTATCCTTCCATGACAAAGACATAACTCATGAGGAGCCCAAGAGACAAGTAATAAATAGGAATCATAAAATCTTTCTGGGTCATTGTTATTCCTGTAATAACTTTGGTCATAAATCCCTGAAATGTAAGGCTTATGAAAAAGTTCATGAGTTTAAGAATGATGCAATTAAAAAGCCGAAGGTAAGGAATCATAACCAGTTTGGACTTCTCCAAAGGTTTGATATAGACTGTTACAAATGTAATAACTTTGGACACTTGGATAGGAATCGTAAACTGAAATGTGATGCTCTAGTAGAAGTTTATAGACAGTGGAAGAAAACGACAATTAGGAAACAGAGAGACCAAAGACCTCCTGTGGATAAAGAAAAAATTCATGCTTATTGTCATTATTGTCATAAGTTTGGTCACAAGGTGGCTGACTATAGAGTCAGAGGAGAAAATCAAAGGATGAAAAGGGAACATGACACCAACACAAAGCATGGTGAAGGACAAGTAAATAGTACACCTCTTGAAAAGGTGTGGATGAAAGAATTAGAAGCTTTAGAAGAAACATAACTTTCAGTCATTAATGAAGTCTCTGTAGTTGATGTTGAGAATAATGAGGTCATAGATAAAAATAACCCTCATCATGAGGGCAAGCTACTTAGTGATGTAAAAAAATACACCGATAAAGACGAAGGTGATGAAGAAGGATGTAGTGATGACTGTGGGATCCTTTTCTAAAAAGGTCTCTCGTGATTTAAGAAAAAAACCCTGAAAAATAACATTAGAAGGGATCTTATACTCAGGGGGAGTTAAACTTAGAAAATTCCAATTGGTATCTAAGAAAAAAATTCAATTGGTATGTAATGTTGAAAGTATGAAGTAATGTGAGAACAACAAAATGTGAGAGTCATGAAGACCATGATGTCTGCAATCAAATAGAAGACAAAGATGATTATGTTCACTTAGTATTTGAAGTCATGACACATAAAAATTGTTGACAGTAGAAGAAAACTCAAGTCTAAAAGGAATAACAAATTTAGTCTATTGATAAGGTAGCAGGATGAGTTCAACATTGACAAAGGAAAAGGTTGAGGTTATGAGTCTTTGTGTCTGAGATAGTGAGACCAGAGAAACTATGTAATAAACTAAAGTAATATCTGTGTTGAGGATCTGAAGTTATGGGTCTCTAAACAGTTGATAATATAGATCTAAAATCCAAAAGAATCTAGCAGTATATCCTAGGATTTTATATGAAGATCTAAATGCACAGACTTAAGGAATTCTGGGAAAAGCAAAAGCCAGTTAACTTATAGGCAGAATAAACCATTAGATATGGCAGCAGGAGCTGAGTTAAAAAAATACATGTATCCTAGACCAAAAAATGGAAGAGTGTTGAAAAAAAATACTGAGTGTAGACTTTGTCACAAAAATGTTGACAAAGGAGAAGAATTACAGTGACAGGGGGAGATATGATGACAGGAGGAGTTGTCAAAAAGAAGAGAGACAAGAAATCCTATATCAAAATAGGTGCAACATTGGCATAATAGGCTATCCTTTGTCATTGTTGTCAAAGGGGGAGAATGTTTAGATATTGCCATCAATGCCAAAGGGGGAGATTGTTGGAAAATTTGGGTTATAATTGTCACTAATGTTAAAGGTGTTCACAAATGACAAAGGAATAACCAGTCGATATGATGGCATGAAAAACTTAGTGAAAGACTAAGGTAGTGATGGTATGGCATGGCATAGTTGAGGATGTGGCATGACACATATGATGACATGGAATATGATGGTGTACTTAGTGAAAGACTAAGGTAGTGATGACATGGCACGCTGATGAGGTGGCATACAGTTATCTGCATGAGATCCGATGAATGAGGTTCAGTTTTTGTACAATCCACAAAGACAGAATGCAGATCTGCATTAGTTCTAGAATGGATGGTTAGGAAGCATCCCGCACAAGATCCGACGGTTAGGGAGCATCCCGCAAAAGATAGGTGAAAAATCGAAAGTTCTGCAAAAGATCAAGATCGAATGGCCAGGGGTAAATCCACAAGGAAATCAACGATCCAGGAAAATGCGGAGACATAGTTGCGAAAGTCCAAAATAGGAAAGTGTGATCCCACATCCCACATCCCACAATATGCAAGATCAATGGTCAGGAAAGACTCTGCAAAAGATCGATGGTGAGGAAGGAAAATTGTGGAAAGGATCTTGTGGATAGTCGAAATGTTACGTTTCCACATCCCACATTCTGCATCCTGCAATCTGGAAAGATCGGACAGCTAAAGTTAGTTTCGCTAAAATAGATCGATGGTGCAAAAGGTAAATTGAAGAAAGAAGCTTGCAGAAAGGAGCTTGCGGAAGGGATCCTGGAGAAAGAATCTTGTGAAAAGGAGCTTGTGGAAAGGAGCATGTGGAAAGAAGCTTGCGGAAATGAGTTCGCAGAAAGGAAAAAGAAAACAGTAGACATCTCGCATCCAGCATCTCATAATCTGGAGATCGACGGTCAGGAAAATACCCGACGAAGATCAATGGTGGGGAATCGTTGATGGGGAAATCTTGGTGCGGAAAGGAGATTTTGTGGCCGAAATCGAGGGTTAGATTGATGGTCCAGATTGACTTAGAGATAGGATCACCGAATCTGATTGGATCAGGAATTTGATCCCATGAAAAGAAGTTTGGCAGTATGAAATCACCTACAAACATTGGACAGAGGTGCGGAAATGGTTTCCAAGCTGCAGAAATGATTTTTGTGGTGCAGGATCAATAGAAGAACACGAAAGGATGTTCTAGAAGGTGTGATCTTCAGATATGAAAGGGCGCAACAATGAAAGGTGTGTTTGTTCAATTTGAAGAGATGCAACTATTGAAAGAAGCTTAAATGCTGAGACATATTTAAGCAGCGGCCTGAGTAAGTTGGAAGCCATCTCTGCAGTTCAAATTACATGATTAGAATCAGAGACTAGTGGGTGTGACATAATTCAGTGGGAGAGAAATCGTGAGAAACATATCAGGGTGGCAGGGTGGCACTAGGGAAGGAAACATGCTTGCAGGGGGTTGTTTCCTCCTTTTAGTCATAACGGATAAACCAGGGGGTCATAGCCTCCTTTCAATTGGCATTGGGAAATAGGGTGTTGTAGCATCCTTTCTGTCGTAGCCGATAAACTAGGGGGTTGTAGCTTCCTTCCAATTGGCATTGGTAAATAGGGTGTTGTAGCATCCTTTAGGTTGTAGCTGATAAACCAGGGGGTCATAGCCTCCTTCCAATTGGCATTGGTAAATAGGGTGTTGTAGCATCCTTTCAGTTGTAGCTGATAAACCAGGGGGTCGTAGCCTCCTTCCAATTGGCATTGGTAAATAGGGTGTTGTAGCATCATTTTAGTTATAGCTGATAAACCAGGGGGTCATAGCCTCCTTCCAATTGGTGTTGATAAACAGGGTGTAATACCATCCTTGTCTGTAGAAGTAGGCAAAACTATTTGTAAATAACAATTTTGCAGTAATAGGACGTATTGGTGGTTTACCTTATTGGGCTTCCACGTTAAAATTGTGTTATGTGTATTCTTGTTGTGATGCGTTTCTAATGATAGATTTAAAAGTGGTTAAAATAGTAAAAAGTTAACAATACTGATCCACCTCCCCTCTTAGTATTGACCAATAAACCAACAGTCTCTTGACCTGAGGTGAAAACAGATTGTGGAAGAGGAGTAGGAGCCAAGAGAAGAGGTCTAAAGAGTGGAGGGAGGAGTTTTGAGTGGGGGTGCAGCAGTAAGAGTAGGAGGGTGAGAAAGACTGGAAGGGTCATGGGGAGAACAAATGTGAGGGGGTGCCAAAGCTTCCAAATCTTTAGAACCATGCAAATTCAAATCTAGCATCTGATCAGTCAGTGAAAAGTTTGAAGGCTTACCCATGGGATGAACTAAGTCCTGCTGAAGTGGTTCATCCGAAATTATGCCTGGAGCTGTCATGAGTTGTTATTGAGAGAGAATACATTGTAGAGGGTCTTCCTCCAGGTTGTTGTATCTCTCCCCTGTCTTCCCTTGGAGGTTCCTGTCACTGTCTTTTTCCACTTCATCCCTTAGATTCCATGTTCTCCTTGAAGGAACCATTGTGAATCCCAGTTGACAATTTTTTGCAAGGTGTCCCATTACATGGCAACGATGGCACTTGAAAGGTATCCATTCATAGTCTAAAATATTCCTTTTGGTAGAGTTGCCCCAAATGAGGTTTATATGCTCATTGAGATCTGTTTTGAGATTGAGGTAGACTAGAATGCAGGAAACTGTTTTTCTTCTAGTCATGTGGACGGAAATCTCTTCCTGCATAAAAACACCTAGCACGTTCCCAAGGTCCTGAAGCAAATCCAAGTTCCAAAATTCTCAAGGGGGCCCTGACAGGCGCACCCAGATGGGAAGAGTGTCCAATTTCTCACAGTTTGCATCAAATAGCGGCAACATGATGGGGATGGACCCATATCTCCAATGTTTTCCCAGGATTTTGTCAACATCCTCTGAGCAATTAAATTTGAAGCCAAACCATCCCTTTGAGAGGGCGTTTTTTTTTGGTTCGTATTGTAAGAATTTCAATCAATTTTTTAAAACCTAGGCTTCTAAATCTTCAGGAGTAGGGTTTCGTCCTCTTATCTTTCCAACCAGATCCATTTATACCATGTTCCCAGCTTATCCTATAGAGACATTAACTCCATAGATGACATTTAAGGGGCCATTGATTAAGGCCAAGCACCTATTTTTCTTTTTCTTGTTAGGGTTTCAAACCCATCCATCTTCGTCCCCTTGCGAGCCCTCCCTGTCTTCCCTACCACTGTTGTTGGAACGAGAATCAACTGAAGATTCTTGGAAATCAATAGGATGTAGGAAGGAAGCGATGAACCCTTCTAGACTATGAATTTCTCCTTTGTATAGGGCCATGGGGGCGATAGATCTAGAGGTTCAGGAAGAGATCCAAGCCAACCTGTTTCTAGAAGTTCAAGATCATTAAACAAAGCTTACTTCGGTGGCGTCTGTGGGTTCAGGCCTGGATCTTCAGTTGGTTTGGTGTGAATAATGGTTGTGTCTAATGGAAGACTAAACCCTAGATTTGCTTCAAAATTTGAAGGGAAAAGGGAAAAAGGGCTTCCACCTAGCGCCGGGTCGAGTATCCTAACAGCTAATGGCGGCTTTGATGATTTGGATCTTGGGGGATGAGACTCGAAAGGCTTGGATGCCGAGAGAGGAGTGGATTAAAGCTACAAAATTGTTAACATTTGAAGCATAAAGTAACATACATAGAGTAAATAGCCCGCATGGAGGGGTGAGGCTCAAAGAGAGTTCTTTGAGCCTCACCTCTCAAACCATACTAAGAAAGACACTTAGAACCAGTAACCCAATAACACAATAGAATAAGAGAAGTGGAGGATGTAAAAAATCCTTGAATGCCTTATTGAGAAGGCATAAAGCCTTTTTATAACATTATTACAATGTGCCTTGGGGCAATACCATGGGTCAAAACCATGGGTTGTGAAATACCATGGATGAGAGAGGTAC
>LPNX010765591.1:286017-326017 GCA_001517045.1 Pseudotsuga menziesii
ACTACGAGCATGTGGCCTCTCATTAAATGCTTTTATGACTACAAATTTAGACCATATTCCCCTTGAAATTTGGATCATTTGAAGAATCCGCAGGTGAACCCAATGGTAGGTCCAATAGTTCACTGTCCCCCCAGTTGCCATTGACCCTGCAACAATAATCACGATTCCAGCTATAAAACTTTAGGACGAGAATGGAAAGGGATTGTGCTGTAGTCACCGTGAATAGTCGAGTTGGTGAATATGGAGACCTCCTGCCATGGCTCCTCTGAGTAGTACACAAGCTCAACATCACTGTAAGCCATGTGTCACGTACTTGTCACATCCCCACCCCTCTACTGGAGAGAGGACGTGACTAATGCTGCTATCTAATCTGGGATATTTAAATCCCATGAACATACACATGATAAAATGAAAATGCATTGAACTAATACATGCATAGATGCATAAACATTTCAAATACAACGGAAGCAAATCCATTCCATTAATTCACATGTTCATTGTAATTCATTATCAAATGTAAATGTAGATATTTAAACACAAGAATACTTATCTTATGAAGAAGATCATCCTGCAACCAGCTATGTCGTTGCAATGTTCCACCCAACCATAGGCCAGTGTCCTCATCAATATCTCAGAAGCACTGCCACTCCCGAGCTGGGCATGATTTCCACAAGGAATAAGGAACACTAGAAGGCTCACACATAGCCAAGGATACCACAAAATTCAGCCAAGCCAACACAGTTGGATTTATTAGGATGCAAATGAGATGGATAGGCTAGCTGCTAAGCTAGTGAGCTCCTCAATAGAGCTATGGACACCTACACCAACTCTATCCTATCTTCTAAACATATACCCACCCAACACAAGGAAGCATCCCCTTCTTTGCTACACAGTCCCTCGGGCTATGCCTTCCCTGCCAGTGCTATTCAGGGTGTGCAAAGAAGAAAACCAACCCCCTAGATCTGTCTGTGAGGTTCCTTCACACATTAGGTTTATCAAGCTGGTCAAGCCCCATTTCCATTCCCAATTCAATAAAGACCAAAGCACAAATGCATACACAACAATATACACAATTTATGGGTTGAGGAAAACAGTTGGGAAACAAAATGAATTGCCAAGGTGGGTGAAAACAACCCCCTAACAACAATTTGTATCCCAAGGATCTTTTGGCCCTAACATGGCCAAAGAACGTGGTCTCTCCTCTACCATTCGATGGCATTACAAAACAAAACGATTTCTAGTTTGGAAACAATGGGAAATGCAACAAAAATCGTGGGGAAGGAAACCCAACCACAGACCATTACAAAAACGAATTCCCAGCCTGAGGAAAATGAAGAAACGACTGCCCATGTGAGGGAAAACATACACAACAAACCCAAAAACATGAATTCCACACACAGGAAACTCCCAACCACTTGAGAGATCCCCAACGTGGATGAATGATGGTGAGAAAAATGCCTAGGATCCCCCAACGTGAAGGAAAACACACAGCAGGAAAAATCATGAAGGTAAAACAACTCCCAAGCTTCCACTGCGTAAGGAGATGAAGAACGTGGGTGTATGATCAAATGGGCATGCATTTTGGGTGTTAACTTGCCCCAAAATTCAAAAACATTTTTCCGAAAAAAAAGCGTTTTCCCCAAATTCGAATTTCTTTGCCCATACTCTTCCCATTCCCATGCAATAACTACTTCAACCAATTTCTAGCAGTAATAAATGATTGGGTGAATGAGACAAGAAAGATAGTTGAAAATTTGATGGGTTCTCCCTTTGACATTTGGCTTTTCCCCATTGGCCCCAAAGTTAAATATCCCCCCCCTTATCCTTAGGAAATCATGCCCCCATCTCATTATTTGTTGCATTGACATAGCTGGTTGTGGGTTTTTAATTAAATTGCATATTTACATGATGGAAAAATTATAATGTGCCGGCTACCACGAAATACCATCGACAATGATTTTAATCGCTGAAACATATTAACGTTAAATCAATGGTGGGGCTTTTGCCTTTAGCTCCACACCATGATTAATTACAATATATTCATCATATACATTTTAATGCAAACAAGGTCAAAACAAGGGTGTTACACCATGTGTCGAAATGTGGAATAATGAAAAATAGGTGGTTAGCCCTAACTATGGCAGGGTGGTTTTCAAGTGCTGCGACTACAATGCGAGGGGTTTGTAAAAGCACATAAACCCTCATACTGCAGAAACCCTCCCAAAAGGTAACAAAATTGATCATAACTTAAATTTGAATTTGAATTATATGTTAATTCTATTATAGTTAATAAGTTAATATATATTAATATATTATATGATATAATATATACTAATATTAACATATATAAACCTATTATAATTAAATATTATATTTAAAAAAATAGTGGAAAATCAAGAGGCTTTGGCTGGAAGGGCTGGACATTAGAGACAGAAAAGGAAGGTTTGGGAAGGCGCATGCCATGAAATCTTGATTATTTTTATTAATCATTTGAGGACAAGGTTGGCACCTTCAAAGAATGTTATATGTTCACTGGTGAATAACAACTTTTTCGGGATTTAGACTCGTTATTCCAGTTGGGGTAAGGGTCTGGTCACAGGAGGCAGATAACTATTGGGGCCATGTGCATGCTCGAATTCCAGGTTGTTTTTGGAATTTAGTTTTAGGTGGACCTTTCTTGGTGGAGTGGTCGACATTTTGGGTCACATAAGGGTTTCCAGGTGGTTTGTGTTTTTAATTCGGGTTTCGACATAGTGGTTTGCCATTGTTGGAGTTTGGTTTTGGGTTATGTTATTCTTCGTGATCTTCTAGAATTATGGGTACTTGGGATTTTCTGGAAGTTAGTGTCAGGGTGTTACTTTTCAGGGATTTTTTGTTAGGTTGACCTTCAGTGAGTCAGAATATACTCCTTTTCATCATTCCGCGGCCCTGGTGGTGATATTTTCCATGCCGGTGCAGTCATTGGAACCCCGCACTTCAAGGTGGTGGGTTGCTGTCTCAACTTCAGTTTTGGGGTTGTGGGTATTGTATTGGTTTTAAAAAGAGAATTCGAGGCACATAGTATCTCAGCCGTTAATTTATCTCAGAGTTTTGGCAGCAGGAGAAATGAACCTTTCTCCTTTACAAGAATTGACTAAATATTCAGGGGGTGAGCCTGGGTGCTGATGGTCGGAACATAATTTCTGAGGCAAAGAGCCGGTTTTTGAAGGCATCCTTAGAAAATTTCCAGTCTCGACGGTAGTGGCTATAAGTGGCAACAAAAATGAACTGGGATTGTGTCATCCCACAAGCGCAAAAGGGGCGTTTAGCGGTGAGGTTTCAAGGTTTTTTCGAAGCAAATATTTTAAGAAGAGGAACAATAGGAATTATAGAAAATGGAAACTATGCAAGGATGAGGACAAAATATCTCTGGGTAGGAGTGTGGGACTAGAGGAGGTTGTTGGGATGACATTGCGGGGGCCAGTGGGAAAATTTAGCTACAATGCTATGGACTGTAGGGACATTGAAGCTTTAGCCGCTGGGGTTTTGGGGCCTACCCTGGGGTACTATCCAACTATTTTTGTTTTTCAAAATGGTTGGTATGGGTTTGTGGTCCGGACAGAAGCCCACACTAACCTTGTTCTCAAGGCGACCTGGTTGAGGGGGCAGGGCATTTTGATGTTGCGTCGTTGGCATTATGGGTTTGATCCGACGTCAAAGAGTTTGAGGTTCCGTCACATTTGGGTGCTATTACTAGAGCTACCTATTGTTTTTTGGAACAGGGAAGCATTAACTGCAATTGGAAACCATCTAGGTCGCTTCATCCGCCTGGAATGTGAGATGTTACATGGTATCAACAAGAGGGTTGGTCGAATCCTGGTTGAGATTGATATGAACAAGGGTTTGAGAGAAAAAGTGGTGATTGATTGGCGGGACCGTACATTTACCCAACCTATAGACTACTGGGGGAATTCATTTAGATGCACAAAATGCAAGGAGATCGACCATCTGTGGAGAAATTGCTCCTCGTCTGGTTTGAACTCTGAACGTGAATCGGTGGAAGTGGAGGCATGGTCGTTAGAAGATTCTGGTGATGGTGGTCCTGATCTCTTGGATCCATGGGTTTCTCTTCTATTAGCATGTGATCCTGTGCTGCTAGTGGACCAACCATATTTGTGTAAGTTGAATTGCCTCAACCCATCATTTGTCACTTCATTAAATTCAAAAGATTGTGAATTTGTCAAAACTTTAGAACATAAGGGGGATTCTATGGGAGAATTAGTTCTAGCAGGAAAAAAAAATTTCTACAAGGGGGTGTCTGATCCAATGAAGACTGGGGTTGGATCAACCAGTAAGATATTAAACCCGATGATTAGGTATTCAGTGGTACTAGTGGAGTTGGTTGTGATCGAGGGAATTGTAATGACCTAGAGGTGCACAACATGGATAAAATTCCTCTCTCCCCAATCATTTCCACTAACTCTGGTGTTGGGGTCTTGGATACTAGGGTTAGTATAGGGGATATTATCGAAGAATATCGTTCTCCATCCCCGCTGTCCTCTACACTTGGCTATCTGAGGCCCTCTACACTCTCAATATTTTTTAGTAATTCTCTAAAGTTTAATCCTTTGAAAACCTTTTTAGGTGTAACTACATCCAAACTTCCTATACTTGTCCTTGAGCCTCCCAAAGACCATAATTCGACCTTGAAATGTCCGAAACGTATATCTCAACCTACTATTCCTCAAGGGGGCCACTTTGGGGGGTCTAAAACCTGATTGTTCACCTATTAAAACTCGGAGTGAGAGAAAAAGAAAGAAAGGTCCAGTTGCTCCTGCTACTTTTTCTTCCCCGATCTCTGTTCCTTCATTGACCACTTCTTACTCCAAGCCACTTAGAGGCATCAAATCCCTTGCTAGAGTTAAGAAATGATATGTACATTCATAAAAATCTGGGGAGTGGGGGCATCCAAAAACATCGTGCCCTTCAAAGGATTTTGGAACGGGATAAGCTTGATGTGGTTTTCCTTCAAGAAACAATGGTATTTGGTAAAAAAGCGAGTTCTTTTTTCATAAAAATCAAAGAGAATTGGGAGGTGGCATCGATGGATGTTGTGGGTTTATCTGGGGGTATACTGGTTGCATGGGACCCTAGGAAGGCTAAACTGAAGGCTTTCTCTGTGACTGCAGGTATTTTATTGTCGAGGCATATTTTGGATTGCCCTAAGGAAATCAATCTAATTAATATTTATGGACCTTACAAATCGAAAGAACTTCTCTAGGATATGATGATGAATGAGGGGACTCTTAATCTCCCCAATTCGGTGGTTGCGGGACAGTTAAAATTTACTAGGTCGGCTTATGAGATTTGGGGGAAGTTGGAAAAGATGGATCCTCTAAGTACTTATTTTGAGGAATTATTCGGTGGGGTTGCACTGGTGGATGTGGAGTCCGTTCCTCTTTTCCCTACCTGGCGTAATGGAAGGGTTGGGGCAGGAGGTGTGGCTTTTAATAAGTTCTGCCTTGATAGAAAAGGTGAATAAATATTGGTCGTGGGTTGATCTGAATATATTTTTGGACCATTACTTGATCTATTGCGAAATAGAGTTCAACGAGGAGAGACCAATCAGACCTTTCAAGTTTAACCATGAGTGGTTGCAGGTGGTGGGTTTCAAGGAACTGGTGAGCAGGGTGTGGGTAGACTCTGAATATCCAAACTCTATATCTCCTATGGATCTTCTCACTATTAAATTGAGTAATTTGAAGACAACGGTCATCGAGTGGGATTAGAAGCAATTTGAAGTAGACAAGTTGGCAATGAAGTGAATTGAGGCATATACGGGTCAGATCAATGCATCTTCATATAAATGGGCTATGGATCAGTCTGATTTGGATTTGCTACTGAAGCTGGAACAAGAAAAATTACAAATCCTAAAGGTCACATATGAAAATGCTCATTTGGAGAGTTGTATTACCTGGTTATAGGTGGGATATAAGAATACTAAATCCTTTCATAAATTCATTGAACACCGCAAGAACATTAATGCTATTTGGGCTCTGAAAAATAAAGAGGGATTACTTGTAAAGGATCAAGTGGAAATTTCATAGGTAGTTCACTCACATTATAAGTCCTATTTTAGTGCAGAAGGTGATTTTTCTGTCAATGATCAGATAAAAGTAATAAAAGAGTTTCCCAAACTATTTTCTGAAGTAGAAGGGGATGAGATTTATAATCCTATTCTTTTACTCAAATTAAAAGGGTTCATTATGGCTTCGACTAGATAAAAAGTCCTGGGTCCGAACGGTTGGTCTATGGAACTGTTTATGTACTACTTTGAGGTGATGGGCGAGGACCTGTTAAGAGCGGTGGAAGATTCCATAATTAGGGGGATGATCTCTTGTGCTATTAACTCCACTTTCGTGGCATTAATTCCCAAAAAATTGGCTACCAAAGATATGGAGGATTTCAATCCAATTTCACTTTGCAATTTTATTTATAAAATCATATTGAAGATAATTGCAAATAGAATTAAACCCTTTCTCTCTAGAGGTATATCAGTGGAGTAATTTGGGTTTTTTAGAAAAAGACAGATATTGGAATCCATTGGGGTGGCTCAGGAAGTATTTTACAGTGTAAAGTCTTGAAAATTGTCCTCCTGTGCTCTTCAATTGGATTTGAATAAGGCATATGATAGATGTTCATGGGGTTTCTTAAAACTCATTTTAATTCAAAGTGGGCTACCATTTAGGGTTATGAAATGGATAATGGGTTGTGTCACTTCCTTGTCATATACCATACTTGTGAATGGAATCCCTACGTATGTTTTTTTGCTGAAAGAGGGCTAAGATAGGGTTTCCCTCTTTCCTCGCTTCTCTTCATCCTGGTTATTGAAGGACTCAACAGGTTGATAATGAAAGCAAAGGCAGATGGTAAATTCAAAGGAATCAAAATTAGTGGTGGACTATAGGTAACTCATCTCATGTTTGTCGATGATATTATGATACTCGGCTCAGGTGTTTCTACTGAATGGAGGGTTTATTTGGATATCATCAAGGATTTCTGTAAAGTCTCAGGCCTTACTATAAATTCCAAAAAATCAACACTTTTGGTAAATGAGACATTAGAGGCATTTTTGGAGGAGGTTAAGGACATGTTCCAGGTCGAGGCATATCCCTTTGATGTTGGCACTCGGTACTTGGGTTATTTCATTAAACCTAATGATTACAAAGATGGTGATTGGTTGTGGTTACTTCAAATATTTGACAAAAGAATCAAACTTTGGTGTTAGCCTTGGTTATCCATGGGGGGGAGCCTGATCTTGGCCAGATCCGTGTTGGTCAATTTGGCTGTTTACTGGTTCTCTTTGTGCAAAGTTCCTAAATCTATCATTAATGAGATCCAGAAGAAAATAATGGCTTTCATATGGTTTGGTAATCTGGAAAAGAGTAAGATTCACTTAGTTCAATGGGAGATTATTGCTCGTCCTGTGGCTAAAGGGGGTTGGGGCCTAAAGAATATGCACTTGTTCTCGTTGGCATTGAGGGATAAAAGTTTGTGGTTGGCTTACTCTGGGAATAGTATGTGGTCTAGTGTCATTAAAGAGAAATATTTTAGAACCCTTTCAAAGATCCAATGGATTAGTTCCTATAAGAAATCGGGATGTAGAATTTCAAACATATGTGCATGTCTTTTAGGGGCATTTAAGATCTTTCGCTCATGGCTTGCTTGGGATACAGGTGACGGGTGGGCTATTAGGGTGGGGGAGGATCCTATCATCAGTGGACCATCGAGTTATTAGTTATCATCAAACCTATTATATCATTTGCATGGGAAGGGTTACTTTTCTTTATACCATATCTCTTTGCCACACTTTAGTCAGACATGTTCTCGGGGCTATATTACTGTGGTGTAACTCGGTTTATATGGTAAAATGGGTACTGAATGGACATAATATATCCATGGTCTTTAGTTTGTCTCTATCAGGTTGGAAGGCGTTCTAGAATCACTAAAATGGACTTACAACAAGGAGCTGGGGGCTATCTCAGCAACACTGGCATACCACCAGTTAACGGATGATATTTCTGTCTCATCAATGGTGGTATTCATTTTGGACTTGGAAGGCACCAATTAGAGTTATTATATTTTGCTGGTTAGCATTGGAGAATCGACTCTTAACTTGGGATAACCTGCTAAAAAGAGGTATGATCGGTCCTAATGTATGTACTCTTTTTGGTCAAGGTGAAGAGAATATATTTCATCCTTTGTTACTTGCAGCTATACTGAATTGGTTTGGCAGGTTATTGGTGGGTTGTTAAAAACTGTTATAACATGGAAAAGTGATTCTTTATCATATTGTTTCCTTGAATGGAAAAATAACAACCATGTTTGGCTTTTTTTGCCTTGTTTTACATTGTGGGAGATCTATAAAAGCAAAAGTAAATGGATTTTTGAGGGTTCTCTGCCAAATGGACTTGCAATAGGCCTGCAAATTCTGAACGCATTTTTTGAATCTAGCTTGGTACAACCCACTAGTAGCATTCATTTGCAAAAGCAGAGGGTGCTGTTGAGGCCTGGAAAATCACAGGCAACAACAGCAAGGTATTCTCCCCAGTCAATGTTCCCAACTAGCCCATGACTGTTTGGTATGGGAAATCTGTTCTATTTGCGGTCCGGTTACCGTAGGTCAAGTAACAAAAATTAAAAGGTTTTACCGGTTGCAGCTCGGCCCACCGTATATATTTTTGTGTTTTTTTAACTTTAAGTATGATATGCAAGTGCCTATCTAAAATACATATTGATAAAGAATACGAGGAGTGGTCACAATGTGATGCACAGGTTCTTACCTCTTGTCTTAGACTCTCTCGCATATAAACCACACACAGCAGGAAATAAAACTAACTAAGCTGTCCCTAGGGAGTGAGATTATCATTTAATGAGTAATGTATTGCTGTTCATGCATTAAGAAAAATCCCAGATAGCTGTTCTTTGATTCAAAACACATAAACATGAATAGATGGATGAACAACAAGATAGCTCATTGTCTGTGAAAACATTCATTACTCATAGTGGAAATTATCATGAAATAAACCAGAGAGCATTCATAAAAGAACATAGGTTCAACAAGTTAGAACGATCTCATGGTTAATGAATAAAAGCTGAAAACGAAATAGTTCCTCTTCAACCACATCCATTGAACAACATTTGAACATTCCACCAAAGCTTTCTCCAACAGGAAAAAATGTAATTATATATTGCAAAACAAAATAGTTCCTCTTACAATGTGTTCTCACAAGTCTCACTGGGAAAAAGTCCTTCTTCCTTCTAACTTTCCTATATTTATACAAAAAGCATCCAAAACCTTTGAGTTGCCCCCCAACCGTTTTAATCTCATAGTTTTGTCGTTTTGTGAATGCTCATGATTCAAATGTTACATTTCAGATAAACACTTCTATGAAATGGGACCAACTTGGTAACTGACGAACTGCCCAAGCCTGAGCCTCTGCTCTTAATGATTACGCTCTATAATTCTTTGGTCTTTTTGAGATCTTGTTGGTCTTAGCCTTTCACTCTCTTCTTTTTCTCTTTTCCTTATATATTCTTTTCAACAATTTTCCTATCCTGAACATATAAGATCATTAGTGTTTAACAAGGTAACACAAACTAGATCAATACATGCGTTCTATAATATGAACTATAAACAGTATTAATGCATGAAAATAAAGAATGTCAAGACAAAAGAGATCCTGCAAGTTTGTGCTCAAACCCCTGTTTCAAAACTTAAACACGTGCCTGATAGAACATATTTTTTCTCCCAATCCAGGCCACATCTACACTAGAACGAAAACATCCAATGAAAGCAAATACCAGGACAAAGTAACCATCACTCTTCGAAACACCCAACCCCAAACCGCATTCTTCAACTCAGACAACTTTAACATCGACCCGCGCCCATGGGAAACCTCTGCCATTACATAGAACAATGTAAAACACATCCGAATAGTAGGAAAAATCCCAACGCTAGCACTAATCATCAGACAGATAAACTCTTCATCGGTGAAAAGGAAAACAAGGAATGGGCGATTAGCTTGCTACGGAGCCGCAACGGCGGGTGACACACCTATTAAGGGTTTGCAATAAAAGAAAACAATCGATGGAAAATAGAATAACTGTGTCGGATGGTTAGTTTGCTCCGGAGCCACAACGACGAGATTAAAATAGACTAGGGTTGCCAGAATATGTAACCATCGGTGATCGAAAATGCTAAAACCTAATCCCCAATTAAAATTCCAACACAATTCCGATAGCGAAAAAGAGTCATGAAATTGGCGTGGGTAAAATCGTCGGCACGTTTGTTATCGATCCTTCGAAATGTCGGCTGCAAAATGGACTGGTGCCTCGATGGTGACAAAGTAAAACGCCGAAAATAAACCAAAAGTGCATTGGAGGCAAACGAGAGTTTGGATCAGGTTGTTAGCCTACTTAGCCTCCACAACGGCGACTGCGTAGGAGACTACGGCTCCGATTCATAACTAATATAATTTCCAACAGTGAAAATAAAAAACTGCCATGAGTCATAATTTAAGTCAAAAAGCAACATCAGCATAAAATATATTCATTTAACAATTATCCTCAACAATCAAACTTGCAGTAACTTTAAACAATCCCAACAAATCTAGGCAAGGCAAAATTTAAAAGGAGGGTCCCAATTTTTTAGAAATTTGGGAAATGGTTGCAGCTGCAACAATTGGCGACTACCTGGTAAACCCAGATCTCTGAATCAACTCTTCTTTAAGTAACAGACTGTTTAGCAATAAAACCAAAATGTTGAATTCTTCTAGATGTCCAGATTTCCCTAATGGCGAATATATGTACTTTTACACATTGCTGATAGTCCAATCTTAGGAAAATGGAAACCCAAAATCTCAAAGTCAAGATAACTCTTTTGAGGCCAAGTAGATGAGTTTCATTTTACCTTTGTCTTTTGGGTAGCTTCCAACTTGGACACCACAGGATTGTAACATATGGTAAATATAAATATTCATTTTTTGCTCATTCCCATTCCATTTTGCACTTTTTCGTGATTTTGGATCTTTTGTCCTTTTGAGTCCTCCTCATGCCTTTATTTCTAAATTTCTATTCAGGCTCCTCTATCCATAGTGTCTTTTTGTGTGAGAGATGTATTTGATTTTCAGCTCATGGACGGAGAAGAACTTCTGGCAAATTTGTACTCATATGATTCGGTACTTTGCTTTGATAGATATTGTTTTTTAGGAGTTTTGACTCTTATCAGCCTTTTGGCTTTCAATTTTTTGGCATGGGATAATTTATATATAATATACTGTTTACCCTGCTTCCTTTCCGTGGGTATTTTGCTGTCACCCCCTAGGACATTTTTTTAGATGTGAAATGGATGGAGTCTCGAAATAATATTCCAGACCTTTTGATCCTAAGTTATTTTCAGGGATTAAGCATGACTTCAATGTGTTCTTAGCCATCTAGGAAAAATACTTACTAGAAGAAATTCTATCAGCTCAAACAAAAGTACACAGTCTCATACCCAAAGATTTCAGTTAATTCAAAACCCTGATGCTTTCCATGCAAACAAAAGTTTGCCTCTTTTATTTAAACCAAAACAAAATATACATCAAACAAAACATGACATAAAACAAACAAACTACCAAATCGATTTATTTATGTACAAAACAAGAAACAATAAATCAAGAAAAATAAAGTTTGAGAACTAAACCATTAACTGGTAAGTTCTCCTCCCATCCCTGCAAATATTGCAATTTATAGGTTGAGGGGCCAAGCTCTGCTGTAATCTGAAAAGGGCCTACTCATAACTGTTGAAAATTCATGTGCTTTCCCTTTTAATCATGCGGGTGATCCCACTTAATAACCAAGTCTCCCACTTCAAATTCCTTTGTTCTAGATTTGTGCTTATCAAACCACTTTTTCACTACTTCCTGCTATTGCTTAAAACATTCTTTGGCCTTGGATCTAGACTCTTCCACCTTCAAAAGATTATAGATTCTAGGTTGCAGGATTTCATTGTCTGTGCCTCTAGACTCTTGGGCTATTATGGAATATGGTAGCATAATGTTCAAAGGAAGTATAGCCTCCTTTACATAAACAAGGGTATATGGTGACACACCTAGGGAATTCTTGGGTGTGACCCTATCAGCCCAAAGAGCGTTCGGTAACGCTAAATTCCAACTCTTGTGGTTTTCTATGACAGTATTTTTCAAAATCCTAATCAAATTCTTATTTGTAGATTCTACCAAACCATTTCCTTGTGGGTAGTAGTTGGCAGAATAATGCAACTTAATTCCCTTTTCATGAGCAAATGCAGTTAATTTAATGGAAGAAAAGTAAGTAGAATCATAAAAAACCAGGGAAATTGGAACCCCAAACCTGGTCATGATATGATCCTGTAAGAAATCCATGACAACATCTTCATTGAATTTTCATAGCGGAATGGCCTCGACCCATCTAGTGAAATAGTCCGTTGCCGTTAAAATATATTTGTGCTGCAAAGATGAATTTGGTTTTATTTCTCCAATGACGTCAATTCCCCATTACTCAAATGGTTCCGTTATCATAACCGGCTTCAGTGATCCTGCTGCTTTGGCTTGTCTTCCCCCACACCTCTGGCAGATATCACACTTTCTCACATGGGCATGAGCATCCTTGAATAGCATGGGCCAATAGTACCCAGCCATGAGAATTTTGTGGGCTGTCCTATCTCCAGAGAAATGGCCTCCAGCAGGCCCATCATGTAACTTAGTTATAACCTTTTTTGCATCTTCCTTTTCTAAACATCTGAGAAGGACCCCATCATAATTCTTCCTAAATAAATTCCCATCAACAATTTGATAAGCAGCTGATTTAAGGCGCAATGCTCTTTGCTGCTTGGAATTCCAATGTTCTGGCAACACGCCTTCCTGAAGGTAATGAACAAGGTCTCGGTACCAGGACTCTAGAGCTGTAAAAAGAGGACATATGTCTGTCATATGTAATTCAGCTTCATTTTCCCAATCAATTTCTTCACTGCTATTGCCTTCAACCATCAGTTTGCACAGTCCCTGCCCTCTAACTATGGAGGCTAGCTTGACTTCGAGGTCGTACTCTTGTAAAGCTGTTACCCAATTGCCTCTTCTTTCTCCTAATTCCTTTTGCACGAAAAGAGACCTCACCGCTGGGTGTGGGACTATTACCTTTGTTCGGTTCTTGAGGATGAATGGATGGAATTGTTTTGTCGCTTTGAAGACTGCATAAGATTGCTTATCCATAGCTGGGTAACTCAATTCGACGCCCTGCAGACCAGTGCTCATAAACGATATGGGGAATTCATCTCCCCCATCTTCCTTCTGAGTAAGCACCGCTGCCAATGAATCATCAGACGTGAAAGGGTACAAAATAAAATCTTTATAAAAATCTGGGCTTTTAAGAGATGGTGCATGAGCAATAGCTGTTTTTATTTTGCTGCATGCATTCTTTTCTATGTTAGTCCACTTGAATTGTACACTTTGCTTCACCATTTGTTGCAGAGGTTTAACGATTTGAGCAAAATCAGGCACAAACCTTCGCACAAAATTTATTGTCCCTATGAATGATTGCATACCTTTCTTATTATGGGGTAAAGGGATATATTTAATTTCTTTAATCCTTTCTTGGTCTATGGAGATCCCTTTTTTAGAAATGACATGACCCAATAGCTTTCCTTCCATAACTGAAAACACACACTTCTTGGGGTTTAGCGAAATACCATATTTTCTACAACGCTCGAAAATCAGTTTTAGATGGAATGCGTGTTCTTCTCTTTTCTTTGAAAATATTGTGATATCATCGAGAGATACCACAAAACTATGGCCAATCAGACTGCGGAAAGCTATATCCATAGCCCTTTGGAAAGTAGCTCCAGCATTTATGAGTCCAAAGGGCATTCTTCTGTATGCAAAAGTTCCCCACCTCGTTTTGAAAGTAGTGTTGAGTCTATCTTCTTTAGCTACTAGTACTTGATTGTAGACATAGAATCCATATAACAATGAAAATAACTCAGAACGTGAGACCATTTGTAATATCTGCTCCATGGGTGCGACTAGATAATTGTCTTTATTTGAGGCACGATTTAGATTCCTGAAATCCACACATAGCCTAATTTCTCCAGATTTCTTCCTTACTGGTACCAGGTTTGAGACCCATTCTGAATGTCTAAATTTGAATATGATTTTGGCATCCAGTAATTTCTTTACTTCATTTTGAATTAAAGGCTCAAGTTTGGGATGCATTTTCCTTAAGGGCTGCTGATAAGGCTTGACCCCAATCCCAATAGGGATGACATGCTGAATAATCTTGGTGTCATAGGTTTTCAAATCTTCATATGTCTAGGCAAACACATCTTTGTATTGTTTGAACAAACCGATGAACTTGTTTCTTTCACCAGGGGAACAACACTTTCCCAAATGCACATATTTGGGCTCAATTTCAGTTCCTAAGTTTATCAGCTTGAATTGTAAAGATGAGCTGTGAGTCTTCATGTTTGCTGATCTTATGAATTTGTTGTTTAGATCAAACATTCATTCTAAAGTCCTGAATCCTTTAGGAATGAAATTATCAAATTTTAGCTCCGCCTGATGTTCTTCATCATCGATAATTGCCCCTTTGAAAGTATCATCATTTGTAAAGCATTCAAGGATCTGCTGATCATCATCAAAAACTTGCAAATTTGTAATCATGTCTGGAACTGAAGGCCTGAAAAGCAATTCAATAGAACACCTGTTATTAGAGGGTACAAGCCTTGCAGCTGAGGTGGCTAACAAGTCAGCTGCAACATTTGTTAGTCTAGGAATTGACACAATATTAAATGCACAAAAACTTCTAAGAAAATCCCATACTTCACTTTGGTAAGCTTTTAAATAAGGTGAAATGCAATGTATCTGATTTCGAATCTGTTTCACAATTATTTCAAAATCTCCATATACTTTCAGATTTTCCACTTTAAATTCAATTGCTTTCTTCAGTCCCTGAACCAATGCTTCATATTCGACTGTGTTGTTGGTACATTCAAACTCTAATCTACATGAAAGGAAGTGTTTATTATTCTTTGGATCGATCAGGACACAACTAGCTCTTGATCCTTCTAGTGTCTTAGATCCATCAAAAAAAGTGTCCAAAAACTATCTATTTTTACCGTACTTGAATCTGAATCTACATATAAAGATAAGTCTACTATTTTACAATCATTTTCATCAGCCTGCAAAAACCGAAGGAGATCAGGCTGGGTGTCTGATGTAATGCTGGCTTCTTCTGCATGATAATTTTCTGGTTCCAGCTCAATAAAATAGTTCCCCAAAACAGAATTTACCGGTTCATTCTTACCTTCTAACAACATGACATTGTGTTTCATGTGGGGATCTCTTATAACTTTAATTTGGTTTGGGATTCCTTTATAAGGTAACCACTGATGTGACCAGTCTGAAGCAAAATATCCATCCATCTTTGCTGACCAATCTCTACTCAAAACAAGTCCATAAGCCTCAAGTATGTCTGCTACTAAAATATCAATGAATTGACATACCTTATCATTTGAAGATAAGCGAATGAGAACATCCTCCATTTCCCCAACTACTTTCACATTGGTCCTGTCTAGCTGAGTAACCTTCCAGGTAGATGGTTTGGGTTGTCCATTTATCCTCTTGCATACTGAAAGTGGCATAACATTTACTGATGCCCTTGAGTCTATTAGATAGTTGTGCACGTTATGATTGAAAATTTCAAAAGTGAGGATAAAAGGTGGAGTTTTATACTTGGACTTACCTCCCACACTTGCTTCCCCAATTTCTTCTTCTTCAGGTTGGGTATTAACAAGAAGTTTCTCTTCAGGCGTTTCTAGTGCTTTTAACAATTTTTCTTTTTGCTGTGGCATATTGCACATTTCGAATAGTGAAATGTTTGCTTTTACCTTTTTGATATCTTCTAAAATGTCATACTCCATCCTGTATTCTGTGAAATTCATCTTTTCATTATTTATCTTCCCTTTAATGGGCTTAGTTGGCATGTTGATATGATTTGGATTTTTATTGGAAATGGTGAACTCGGGAATTTTATCTGCTGTGGTATTTTTCCCAAATTTCTTTACATTCTTTTGAAGTCTCTTAATCTTCGGGAGTATAAGACTGTTTTCTTTAATCAACCCTTGGCTTCTCGTTGTCACATTCGTTTCCGAGATATCTTCATTTCTTGGATCCTTTTCCTCTTCGGTATCGAATAAAGAGACACAGTCCCATAAAACCATGGCATCATCTTCTTGTTTTTCTGTTGATTTATTATTATCTTTTCCCTCTTCATCATCAGCCTCTGTTAGTTTGGAATCCAGCAGCTGATTCATTACTAATGTCATTGAATTTATCCATTGAGGACAATTTTTTTTAGAATGGGGTTGTTGGTGGAAAGTGCAAAAGTTATCCATCCCTACCTCTGTTAAGTTCATCGATGTAGGACTACGTGGAGGGGGTTGGGATTGATTGTTATCCTCTTTTTTCTTGTAATAAGGCTTATACAACTTCTGGGTTTCCTTTTCCTTTTCCAAGTCTATTATTCTGCTAGAGAGCTTTTGCATCATCATTGCCATTCCTTCGAAATCATGTGATTGTTCCTCTTTAGTCTTAGTAAATAACAAAGCTTTATTACCAACATTTTTCTCTCCTGATTGCTCAGGATAATCTTCAATGCTTTCCTTTTCAGCTTCTACTCTCTCCGCTTCTTCATAGGTCTCTGCTAGCGTAGGTTTGGATTTCATCTTGGTAAACATGGCCAAATCGATCCCTAGAGCTGAAGTATAATACTCATTCAGAACTTTATCCGAGGTATTATCAGTTTCAGAAAAATTCTTAAGATAAGCTGCAAATCTTTGGGTAAAAGTATGCACCTTTTCTTTTCTTTCTTTCTTTAAAGCACACAATCCTTTCATGAGAGTCGCATGAGTTTTTTGGGTTGCATATTTGCTTCTGAATATCCTTTCAAAGGTATCCCAATATGGGATTGAGTTTGCAGGCAAACCAAAATACCATGAGGCTGCTGTTCCTTTAAGGGTATGAGGAAAAAGTCTACAGATTACATCCTCGTGTTCTCCAGCTTTTAGTACTTCTATGGCCAAGTAGAAACTTTGCAAATGGTCATCTACTAAAATATTCTCATTTGGGTCAAAATTGGGTAGCATCTTCTCAAAATCTTGAGGTAAGTCATGCAACGGAGGTGCTAAGTTTAGAGGTGATCTGGATTTCCAAGCAGGTGGTGGGTTTGGTGGGTTCGGTGGCTGATTTGCATTTACACCTGCCATGAGTCTGGGTGGAGAGTGAGGTGGAGAATGAACAAGAGTACAGATAGGTGAACCGTTAGGTGTATCAGGACCTACTTGATTCAAAGGCTGAACAACTTCCTATAAAGTTGTTTCTACAAGTTCTTCCCAATCTCCAACTAACACAGAGTCTTCCAATACAGGATGGTCTTTCTTCTTGTACTCTCTCCTAGGTAATTCAGGGATAATTGGTAATCCTCCAATCTTCTTCACATAAGGCCTAGTGTGTCTTCTCAAATCATTAACAACTTCGTTGTCCACATAATATACATGTTCTTTCCACTTCTCTTCAGGATTCGGGTTGGGAAATGAACTGATTTCAAAACTATCATTGGTGGATTAATTTCGAGGAAATGGGTTCCTCAGCCATCCATGCACTGGTGACCCTCCTTCTAGCACCAAAAATTGTTGAGGCCTAGAAAATCATAGGAAACAACATCAAGGGATTCTCCCCAGTCAACGTTCCCAACTAGCCCGTGACTGTTTGGTATGGGGAATCCGTCCGGTTTGCGGTCCGACTACCGTAGGTCAAGTAACAAAAAATAAAAGGTTTTACTGGTTGCGGCCCATCCCACCATATATATTTTTGTGTTTTTTAACTTTATTTATGATATGCAAGTGCCTATCTAAAATACAGATTGATAGAGAATACGAGGAGTGGTCACAATGTGATGCGTAGGTTCTTACCTCTCGTCTTAGACTCTCTCGCATCTAAACCACACACAACAGGAAATAAAACTAACTAAACTATCTCTAGGGAGTGAGATTATCATTTAATGAGTAATGTATTGCTATTCATGCATTAAGAAAAACCACAGATAGCTGTTCTTTGATTCAAAACACATAAACATGAATAGATGGATGAACAACAAGATAGCTCATTGTCTGTGAAAACATTCATTACTCATAGTGGAAATTATCATGAAATAAACCAGAGAGCATTCATAAAAGAACATAGGTTCAACAAGTTAGAACGATCTCATGGTTAATGAATAAAAGCTGAAAACGAAATAGTTCCCCTTCAACCACATCCATTGAACAACATTTGAAAATTCCACCAAAGCTTTCTCCAATAGGCAAAAATGTAATTATATATTGCAAAACGAAATGGTTCCTCTTACAATGTGTTCTCACAAGTCTAACTGGGAAAAAGTCCTTCTTCCTTCTAACTTTCCTATATTTATACAAAAACCAGCCAAAACCTTTGAGTTTCCCCCCAACCGTTTTAATCTCATAGTTTTTTCGTTTTGTGAATGCTCATGATTCAAAGGTTACATTTTAGATAAACACTTCTATGAAACAGGACCAACTTGGTAATTGACGAACTGCCCAAGCCTGAGCCTCTGCTCTTAATGATTACGCTCTATAATTCTTTGGTCTTTTTGAGATCTTGTTGGTCTTAGCCTTTGGCTCTCTTCTTTTCCTCTTTTGCTTATATATTCTTTGCAGCAATCTTCCTATCCTGAACATATTAGATCATTAGTGTTTAACAAGGTAACACAAAATAGATCAATACATGCGTTCTGTAATATGAACTATAAACAGTATTAATGCATGAAAATAAAGAATGTCAATACAAAAGAGATCCCGCAAGTTTGTGCTTAAACCCCCTGTTTCAAAACTTAAACATGTGCCTGATAGGACAGATTTTTTCTCCCAATCTAGGCCACATCTGCACTAGAATGAAAACCTCCAATGAAAGCAAAGACCAGGACAAATTAACCATCACTCTTCGAAACACCCAACCCCAAACCGTGTTCTTCAACTTAGACAACTTTATCATTGACCTGCGCCCACGGGAATCCTCCGCCATTACATAGAACAATGTAAAACACATCCGAATAGAGGGAAAAATCCCAATGCCAACACTAAGCATCAGACATATAAACTCTTCATCAGCGAAAAGGAAAACAAGGAATGGGCGATTAGCCTGCTACAGAGCCGCAGTGGCGGGCGACACACCTACTAAGGGTTTGCAATAAAAGAAAACAATCGGCGAAAAATAGAACAACTACGTCGGATCGTTAGTCTGCTCCGGAGCCACAACGACGAGATTAAAATAGACTAGGGTTGCCAGAATATGTAACCATCGGCGATCGAAAATGCTAAAACCTAATCCCCAATCAAAAGTCCAACACAATTTCAATAGCGAAAAAGAGTCATGAAATCAGCGTGGGTAAAATCGTCGGCACGTTTGTTATCGATCCTCCGAAACGCCGGCCGAAAAATGGATTGGTGCCATGATGGTGACAAAGTAAAACGCCAAAAATAAACCAAAAGCGCATCGGTGACAAATGAGAGTTTGGATCGGGTCATTAGCCTACTTAGCCTCCGCAACGACGGCTGCGTAGGAGACTACGGCTCCGATTCATAACTAATATAATTTCCGACAGTGAAAATAAAAAACCCCTATGAGTCATAATTTAAGTTAAAAAGCAACATCAACATAATTTAACAATTATCCTCAACAATCAAACTTGCAGTAACTTTAAACAATCCCAACAAATCTAAGCAAGACAAAATTTAAAAGGAGTGTCCCAATTTTTTAGAAATTTGGGAAATGGTTGCAGCTACAATAGGTGCCTAAAGAGCTGTTCCATGCACTGTATTGAGGGTTTTTTTTCATGGGGATTCACAAGCATATTCCAGTTTTTACAGGGCTGGTGTAATCCTTCAAATTGATGAATTTAGTTTCTTTAAATCATGGATGAATTGTAATCATGGTACTAGTACCAAGGGGGATATCGTCTCCCTATAGGTACTTCTACAGTTTTCAAGTTGTCTTGGTCTAGATGGGTTTCACATATATGGTGATTCAAGCATCATCATTGGCTGGGCCAAGGGCATTGAGGGGATCAACCTTACTATTATCTTCATCCATGGTTGAAAATAGCCTGGGATCTGATCAGAGGGTTCAGGAACATATCATTCTCTCATATCTACAGGGAACATAAATGGCACTAACTAAACTGGATGATATCTAACTAAATGTAACTGAAACATAACTAAGATTAACTAATTACCAACTTCCAACAAGTGAAGGAGGTTGGTGCCGACACTCCCAGTGGCACATAAAATGTAGGGTTTTACCTAACTGATGCATGCAAGTGCAACTAGTGTCAATTAGCCTCTATCGGTGTTCCCAACACTCTAGTGACTGGTACATGCAGTGGCCCCATTAGGCCCAATGGACCCAATGGTACTAGTGGACTCAATAATAATTAAATGACTCCTAAGTTAGGAAAATATAATCTAATAGAAAGTTTGGATAAGGGAGGATTATAAATCCTAACTTGGACAACTGTGGGCCCTATAAACAAGCCCAAAAGCAACCCATATACAATATAAAAGATAAAAATTGCTACTTAATAAATTGAGGAAATAGGGAAAAACCTCATGGGAAACCCCCCCCCACCCTCAAAATAAGGAGGAACAGGAAAATACAAGCTATCTTTAGAAGAAAGAAGCATCCTCCTTAGAAAAATAATTTGTCAAAACTCTGCTGCAATTTGTAGCACTATGAGGCAGTATGGTTCTTCTATGCAGTAGCATCCTGAAGCTATGCATGTGAACCTCTCCAAACTAATGGCTATTTTTGGAGGAATTTTCCTCTTTGGAATAAGAAGAATAGGCTCAACTGAATCTGAAATATAGACATGTGCATGATGAAAAATGGACCCATGTGGAGCAACTGAAATCAACTAATGAGAGAGAAAAAGTTCTTGAGAAATCGAACGATGTGAGGAACACCCAAACAGCTGATATATTACAACCTTGAACATCAAACCATGTGAGATAAAATCAGCCCCAAGTGTTAGGAGCTAGTGTCCACGCAAATGTAGAATGTCTCCATCTTTACTAGTTATGTTAGGAGATGAGCATGTGATCAAGTATATAGGTAGAGAAGCCCTGGGACTGTGGAGAGCGAATGCTTGGGATTCATAATCTGATATAGCTTCAGAAATAACCATTGATTCACAAAATAAAATATCAGCAAACTCATAAGAGGAAACTAACATCAAATCCCCAACAATAAGTTTGAAGGAGACTTGCGGTACTTGGTTTGTCACACCAAAATTGATCAGACCAACTACAAGCATGACTAAAGAATCTTGGAACTTAAAACTTGAACAAACTAATATAATATCAGATCCAAATAAGATCATATCAGATCCGAATAATTTTATATCATTTTCGAGAGTGTGCTCCGCCGAGATGGTAGATGCACAATTTTCTCCTTCTTCAAAATTCTGAGTATTGGTGCATGAAATCATGCAGGAATTCGCTGGAAGCTCTAGATAAATGAGAGTGAATGGATCACTCCTACAATATGATATTATTTCCAAAATATCCAAATATTCATAAAACATAATATCACCAAACTCATAAAAGAATATTGGCATCAATTCACCAACAACAATTTCGAAAGAGACTTTTGGTACTTGATTCTTCACACCAAAATTGATGAGACCAGCTACAAGCATCACTGGAAGCTCTTGAAACTTAAAAATTGAACCAAGTAATATCAGATCAGATCCAAATAAGATCATATCAGATTGAAATAGGTTCATATCATATCCAAGAGTGTGCTCCACCGAGATGGTAAATGCACAATTTTCTCCTTCTTCAAAATTCTGAGTATTGGTGCATGCAATCATGTAGTAATTTACTGGAAGCTCTAGATCAATGAGAGTGAATGGATCACTCCTAAAATATGATATTGTTTCCAAAATATACATAGTATTACTTTTCTACACACCAGCAACATCATTAGAGATAGAGAAATGAAATTCCTCTTTATTTTTTGAAACAATCATTGGTAAACTATGCACATAATTCAAAATAGAAGAATCATTGGAGAATTTTTGCATAGAATGGAAGGAGATTTTTTATTCAATAATAGATATTCAAATTTCTTCTTCTAGATCAACCTTATGAGAAGACGAGATATCAGAGATCTCATAAACTTCCGGAGCAATAGGATAAGGAGACTTTCTTCAATTCAAATTGACTGTGTGGAAGATTCTACTTCTTCTTCATCTTGAAAAAATTTATTAGAGAGAATAGAGGTCGATACTATTGAATAAATAACTCTTGTGGTCCTAGGTGTTCTCTCCAAAGTGCTATAATGATCCTCATTGTGATTTCCAAAGGTTCTATCCAATTCTTTCTAGAGATCCTTTGGGTATTTAGCGGAATCAATAAGGTAGCGCAAGCGTGGAGCCTTAGGCCAGACATATTCTTCCAAAAGCTCTATCATTGTCATTTAGCCGGTTATTATAATGTTTATAAGACTCTTTACCAAGTCCAATAGATACCTCATAGAGACCTTGTCTCTTTAGATATGGAATCATCTTCAATTTCTATTTTGAATATCTTGTGGATGGAGTAAGAAGGGGAACTGGTAATATCAAATCCATATGAATTTGAACCTACAAAATATCACTGCAAACAAAAATAATTCGTACTATGTAAAAATAAAGCCTTCCCTCTCGACAAGTACACTTTCTTAGGGTCCGTCACGCCCACACCACCACTCTGAATAAATTCAAAGGAAGCAAGGCAATCTTTGTAGGACTTCTATGGAAACCCAACTGCTTCTGGTGTACAATGGAGAGAAGATAGACTTGAAGCTTTCCTGAGATGACTCTGATACCATATTAGAATTTTTGTGCCATTTAGATCATCAAGCAATGAGTGCAATCATATTCTTAATTATTATGGAGTGAAGGAGAATGAAAAATACACCCTGAACAAATCAAATCTCACAGAATACAGACAAGTATTGCTCAATTAATTATAGTATCATCTTCATTATAGTATCCAGTGTTACATAAGGAGGAATTCGAATCATTAGGGATGAATTCAAATTCTCTAAATGTATCTGACTGCATGGATAACTAAATATGTCTAAATCACTATCGGAGTTCAACTGGCTAACTCCAGATGTCTAATCTAGTCTCTCAATCAGTTATAATCAATCAAACTAGTCTAACTGTAGTGGTAGGTGAGAAATGGCACCTTCCCACATACAACCATGCATAACTGGTGCTAACTGATTTGGAGGATATCTAACTGAATGTAACTGAAGCATAATTAATCTTAACTAGTTACCAACTACCAACAACTGAAGGAGGTTGGTGTCGACACTCCCAATGGCTCCTAAAATGTAGGGATTGGTCTAGGAGGTGCCTAAACTTATGCATGCAATTGCATTCAGTATCAATTAGCCTTTATCGGTGTCCCCCACACTCTAGTGACTAGTACATGTGGCCCCATTAGGCCAAGTGGACCCAATAATAATTAAATGAGTCCTAAGTTAGGAAAATATAATCTAATAGACATTTTGGACAAGGGAGGATTAAAAATCCTAATAGTCCTTGGACAAATTCTGACTAGAATGTTGGAAATTTATTTTGGTGTTGTATATAGATTGGAACTTTTAGTTTTTATTGTAATTGATTATGGATGTTTGAATGGTCTCATAGAGCTTGATCCATCTATCTTTCCTTGAGTATCACGCAACAATAAACACAACTGGATAAAGGAATATGTTATGTTCACATTACATGCATTATTAATGATATTCATATCATAGGAATTTGGAAAGCTTACTGCCTCACACAAAAGTTACTGTGTAGGACACAAGGGCTTGTTGCATTATGATATGAATTGTTCACCTTCATGCTTGATACATGTTGATTAAGTTGTCATTGATGCCAAGAGTGCCTGGCCATTGATGCCAACAAGTGCCTGAGAGTCAATGGTTGGTGTGTAGTTGTCAAAGTCACAGGAGTTGTTTTGTGATTGTCCAAGCCCAAGATTTAAGCCCTTGGAGGCCTTGGGACAATGGCAAAATTTCTAGTTATCCATTAACTTGGTAGAGCCTCCCTAGATGTGTCTTGGTCTTTTCTGAAGTCAATTTGATTCTCTATGTGTCTCCTTGTATTTGTTATAGCTTGGTCATGTGTCTGAGTGCTTGTTTGAGGTCTACTTATTATAGCTTGTTCTTTGAAACCCTCACACAATTTCCCTTGTGCCCCTCTTGATGTATTAGCCTATTGATGAATCACATACCCTAGAAAAGAAGAAATGACCCATTATGTGGTCATTTAAAATATTTCATACATAATGAAGCTTGAAGCCCTTGACATTGGTTAACCCTTTGAAATGACTTGGTGTATGATTTGGTCTTTGTCACCCTCATGTGTGGGATCCTTGACGTCCTAAACAATTTGAAGTTTTTAAGGGAATTGGATCATTTATTTTCTAATAAGCCCACCACAAGATGTTAGTCCCTGTCCATCCATTTCCGGTGATATATGGAGCATCTCCAAACTCCTCATGGTCGAAGAGATTTAAATTTTTAAAGTTTAAGGATTAAATTCAAAACTTTAAATTATAATTTGAAAATTCTATTGAGAGGTCGACTCCATTAAAGAGGACAACACAATTTTAAAAAGTGATGTCCACATATCAAGTATAAATACACCTTAAAATATCTCATTTTATACACACCAAAAATGAGATTCTTCTCTTTGAAATTCATATGGTCGTCTGAAGAAAAAATTGTGGCAACATATTGATGTGTTTTTTAATCTTTCTCCCAAAGTTCGGATATCTGCTAAGGAGAATTTCAGTGTGGAAATTGTTGAAGGAAATATTTGTAACAACAGTTCATTGATCAAGGTGGTGGAGCAGATGTTGAAAGATGAAAAATATGTGATTTTGTGTCAAGCAAGCAAGTGAGCTGTGATTTTCACTTAGCCGAGGAAAATATTTTTCGATGGCAGCAGACAATGTCTTAACAAAAAATTTATTGGGTTTGTACACATATATCTTGGTCACAATTTAAAGGAGAATCTTGTTAGTCCCTTGTCATAGTATCGAGCTACAGTTTTGAAGTCATTATTTTTACAATCCAGGAGTTTGAAGAAGGGAATCCTGTCAACTTTGAATAAATCACAGTCCAAGCTTTGTTGAAAAGTCACACCATTCCATGGGAAGAAGGCTGCTGCTAAACATAGTATGGAGTTTTGAAAGCTAGCAGTCCCGAGTTTGCACAAGTTTTGAAGGAGTTAGCAGTGCCGAGCTTTGAGGAATCATCCAAAGATGGTCACAAGTTTCTAAAGTCACAACTACAAGGGTTTATCTCAGCATAGCTATCTCCTTCATCTCAAGCAAAAGGTATGTTACACAGTCAACACATAGTAGAATGATGAATTATGCAGTTACTCACAATGACTCATTCTAAGTTTAGTGATGCAAGCATCACTCAATAATGTAAGTATACACAATATGATGATGTAAAAGTCAAATGTGAATGCACAATCTAAATAATGAATATATAGTATAGTGAAGTGAAATGTATGTACACTATACAGTGATATATATATATATATATATATGTTTATAGATGTGTGATGTGTGTTAGATGACAATGATATTTTACACAGTGATCTATTTATTACACAGATGTGCGTGAGATGACAGTGATACTTTACACAATGATTTATATATTATGAAGATGTGTGTGAGATGACAATAATACTTTACAGAATGATCTATTTATTACATAGTGATGTGACATTGAGGTTTACATAGTGATCTATTTATTATACAGTGATGTTCCAATGACTTTACCCAATGATCTATTTATTACACAGTGATGTGCCAGTGATGTTTACATAGTGATCTATTCATTACACAGTGACTTGATGTTTCCACAGTGACATATTCAATATGAAATTTATTACACAATGATGTGCCAGTGAGGTTTACACAGTGATTTATTCATTACATAGTTACTTGATGTTTCCACAGTGACATATTCAGTATGCAATTTAATACACAGTGATGTGCCAGTGAGATTTACACAGTGGTGTTCTAGAGAAATTTACACAGTGGTATGCTAGACAAGATTACACAATGAAGTGTTCATAAGTTTTGACAGGTCCACAGGTTCAAGATCATTCTTCTTTAGGGTGGTAGGGTGGTGCTAGGGCTCATAATTTCGTGAGTTGAGTTGTTGCAACATATCATCAGTTGTAGCTGACGGAGACTAGGGGGTTGTAAACCCCTTCTAGTTGTAGATGGAGAAGTTGTATAACATTTGTTATTCTAGTTGTTGATAGGTAAAATTTTTATCCTAAAGGCTTCTGTGGTTTCCCCCCTAGAGATTGGGTTTCCACGTAAAAATATTTTGTACTGTACATCTTGTTACTTTTCATGAACATTGATGATATGATGTTATGATTGATGATTATCAACTTGATCTTGGTTAAAGTTAAAATTTTATATTGTGCAAATAATGATTCACCCCCCTCTCAGCATTTCAACAATTGGTATTAGAGCAAGGTTCCTTCAAGAATAGTTAAACCACTAGAAGGAAATCATGGGAAACTTTGTGGAACACAGTAAAAATGGAACACCCATGTTTTACGGTACTAACTACACATTTTGGAGTATAAGGATGAAAACCTTCTTGGAAGCTCAAGGCGTGGAAATATGGAAAATTATTGAGAATGGGTACAAGGTACCAAAGTCAATACCAACAGATCCAGATGAGTTAGTTCAGTAAAATAACAATTCAAAATCCAGGAACCATATTATGGGTTCTATAGACGAATTTGTCTTTCCTGAAGTAATGAACTACACCTCTGCAAAGCAAATGTGGGATAAAATACAAACCACATATGAAGGAGATAATAAGGTCAAAGAAGCCAAACTTCAAACTTATAGAGGACAATTTGAACATCCGAGGATGAATGACGATGAAGACATTGAGACTTATATTCTTCGAGTTGATCAACTTGTAAATACCATCATAGGTTTGGGTGAAGAAGCCGATGAATCAATAGTTGTTTGAAATATTATAAGAACTCTTCCCAAGAGGTTCAATCCTAAGATCTATGCCTTAGAAGAAATAACATATTTGAGTACTATGACAATGGATCAGTTGCATGGGACTCTTGTAGCCTATGGAATGAGAATTGAAGATGAGGACACATATAGGAAGGAAACAACATTCAAAGTCTCCTCTAAGCAAGAAAGGAAGAAAAAATCAACAAAGAGAAAGCCAACAAGTAATGATTCAGATGATGAAGAAATATAAAACTTTGTAAGGAATCCAAAGAGAGGTAATGGGAAATACAAAGGTAAGTTACCTCTCAAGTGTTTTTCATGTGGAAAAATAGGTCACTTTGCTTATAAATGTCCTTATGTAGAGAACTCAGATAGTGATGAAGATGGCTGCTCTAAACAATACAAGAAGTACAAGAATTACAAGGATAAGAAAATGGGTAAGTTCGAAAAGAATAGAAGTCTCTACTAAAAAAGGAACAACAATTCTTCCAATGAGGACTCCGAGAATGATAGTAGCAGTGACAATGACAATGAACTAGAGAAGGTACTCTTCATGGAAATAGATTCAAATGAAATTCCTGATAGTAATGAAGAATCTGAATCGGAAGGTGAGGTAGATCTTGAAGCAGAACACATAAGTGCCTTTAAGGATATAAAGAAATCCAGGAAGGAGAACAAGGTGCTCAAAGAAGAGGTACAAGGGTATGAGCAAGTTATTATTGATTTGAAGGTTAAGTTGGAATAAACCAAAAGAATTGAAGACTCTATTCTTATTGAACAACTTATGGCAAACATGAAAGAAAAAGAAAATCTTGATGCTGGGATATTATCTCTAAAATCCCAATTGCAGAAGAAGGATATCAATAGGAATTATGAAAACAACTCCAAAATTTTAGAGCAAATCATCAGCAATCAGAAGCCATTCTTCAACAAGATTGATATAGGATATAAGAAAGATATCGATGAGGCCTCAATATCTATGAAAACAAGTAATGAAGAAAAGCCAAGAAGCAACGCAGAAGTTGTTAAAGACTCTATTAATGAAGACAAGATCAAATGCCAACCAGAATAATCCATACCAGAAAAAGGGTCAGTAGAAAGACAAGATGTTAGAAGGGAAGTTCCTCCATTTATTCCCATATTTGGATATTTATTTTATGGCTATTGTTTTACATGTGGAAAATTTGGACACAAAGCTGTAAACTGTTTACGAAGGAGAAATTGAGACGAGGAATAACTCTGCAAACCTCAGATGGCCACGATACAATAACAAATTTGGTCCTTTGGGATTTCAGGTAGAATGTTAAAAGTGTAACAACTTTGGACATATCGCTAGAGATTGTAGAATGGAAGCAACAATAATAAGAAATGAGTGAATTCCCAACAATCAAAAGAGGGCACATCAAAAGGTATGGATCAAATGTAAGGACAACTTGAATAATCATGAATGTGGAATTGCACCTCAATCCCATAATAACAACATTGGTGAATGGTATGTTGAAAGCGACTTCTCCAAGCATATGACAGGTAATAAAAGTGTTTTTGTTAATATTTAAAAGGACCAGGATCTGTCTCTTTCGGAAACAACAATTCAACAAAAGTATTGGGGAAGGGCACAATGAAGCTTGGAAGTAAAAATCCCTGGCTGAAAACGTCTTACTTGTAGATAATATGAAGCATAATAGGTTGAGCATTAGCCAGATGTATGATCAAGGAAATGAACTCCTCTTCAACTCAAGCAAATGCATAATAAGGAAAGAAGGATCATGAAAGTTAGTAGACACAACCATTAGGACTTCTAACAATATTTATATTTTAGATAATACCGAGTTCGAGAATTGTCACTTGGGAAAGGAGGATGAGAGATGTCTTTGGAATAAAATAATGGGGCATATACATTTTGACAACTTGGTCAAAATTTACAAAAATCAAGCAGTAAGAAATATGCCAGAAATTACAAAACCTTCTAACGCTGTATGTGAACACTGTCAACATGGAAAACAAACAAGAGTCGATTTCAAGACAAAAGATCACTCTTCTAGAAAACTTATGGAGCTCGTTCACATTGATTTATGTAGGCCAACAAGAAGAAAAGGATTGAATGGTGAACAATACTTTATGCTACTTATTGATGACTATACCAGGATGACCCGGGTATTTCTTCTCAATAGGAAGTCAAAATATTTTGGATGTTTTAAAATTTTCAAGGAACAGGTTGACAGTGAAACATGATCATGAATCAAGTGCTTTAGATATGATAATGGTGGATAATTCAATTCATATGAATTCAACAAATACTATGAAGAGCATGGAATAAATAGACAGTTTTTAGTAGCTAGCACACCTTAGCAAAATGGGGTTGCTGAAAGAAAGAATATATCCGTGACGGAGATGGCTAGCACCATATTGAATGAATCTAATTTGAATGATAAATTTTGGGCACAAGTAGTTCATACAACAATACACATCATGAAAATAGGATTAGTCATAAGTAAAAATGATAAAACTACCTATGAGTTATGGACAGGAAGGGAAACAAATGTGCACAATTTCAGAGTGTTTGGAAGCAAGTGCTACATCAAAAGAGAAGATAAGAAGATTGGAAAATTTGATTCTTGAGTAGACAAGGGAATATTTGTTGGATATTCATCCAAAAGGAAGGCTTACAAATGCTACAATTTAAGACTAAACAAGATAATCAAAAGAATCAACGTGAAAATAGATGAGACTAGACTAATATCATCCAGAGAAGACCCATAGGACTTTGAAGATGAAGAAAAGGAAGTTTCTGATCAGAAAGAAAAAAACAAATTAAAATGGAAGACCAAATAGATGAGAATGAAGAGAAACCTATTGAGGATGAAGAACAAAATCAACCAACAATGGAACAAGAACAATAGAAAGATCAACAAATCCCTAAGAGCTGGTATCACAAGAATCATCCATAAGACTTAATTATTGGTGATAAAAGTGATGGAATAGGAACTAGAAGAAGACAATATGAAAGGAATGAGCAAGTACACTTCTCAATATTGTCTATAGTTGAACCAAGCAATTTTTCATAGGCTAGAACAGATGCACATTAGGTCAAGGCAATGAAAGAACAACTAGACCAAATTGAGAAAAATGAAACATGGGAGCTTGTTTCTAGACCCAAGAACAAAAATGTGATTGGCACCAAGTGGGCCTTAAAAAATAAGATGAATGAAGATGGTTAGGTAATCAGAAATAAGGCCCGATTGGTTTGTAAAGGATATCCTCAAATTGAAGGAATAAACATTGAAGAAACATTTGCACCAGTAGCCAGAATGGAAGCTATCATAATGATATTGGCTTATGCTTGCTCCAAAAACATCAAGGTGTATCAGATGGATGCAAAATCAACTTTTCTGAATGGTGGATTAGAATAAGATGTCTACGTGAAACAACTAGAAGGGTTTCAACTTTTAGAAAACAAGGACCATGTGTGCAGCCTCAAAAGGGATTTACATGGCTTAAAGCAAGCCCCTAGAGCTTTGTACTATGTTATAGATAATTTTATCACACCTGATTGATCACATATTTATGGCCTTCCTTGTCCCTCTGTAGAATCTATGGACCCCCCTTTCCCATATTATACTTTGATGTTCCAATATTATCCCCCAAAAAACCCTGTTTATGCCTATACGTGACTTTTAAAGCCATACTAGCGTGCATACACAACTTTTGAGCCAGAACCCGTGTACATCGGGAAATGTGCATGAAGACAAATATTTTTGGAGTTTTCCTCACAGGGGTCCGAATATCTTGTCTCTTGGCCTTCCATATGCCTTGAGAACACTCGAACTCGACCCTCCATTTCCTCTTTGGAGTACTATATATTGAGCCTCTTGGATACATTGAAGGAAGAGAAATTTGACAGCAAGGAAACTATAGTCCATTGTTTCCTCACTTGTTACTCTTGAGTCTGCATCCCTTTGTCCCTTTGGAGAACATAGTACTGCTCTTCCCAAGCTTTCCTTTGCTTTGTGAGCTTGCCATTGAGAGATGGAGGATTGAAGTGGTGGAGGTCTAGGTTGAGGACTCGGTTTCTCGGTTTCAAAGAAGCATTGATAGAGGTTGTGACTATTGTATCTCTGTTTTTATTAATAGAAATATCCATTCCTGTCTAATACATGTGCATAAATATGAATATTGTGTCCATGGATGTATTTATTTTCTTATACATGATTGATTATATATGCTAGAGTAGGCCTAACACTTGAATATATAGCATACTTGTCTTGTTTGCTGTTGTTGAGAGCAAATCGTGAATACAAGCGTGGTTGGAAAATCTCAATGGGGATCTACTTCAACCATCCGGAATAAGGTACATTTCATATCCCAGTGTTAGATGTCTTTATTGCTCTTGCATATTGGAAAGGATTGATTTCTGGTGTCATTCAGTCTATTGTGGTACACCCCAAGCCATAGGAAGTTTCTCTCCATAACAGAATTGGTGACTCCACTAAGGAGGTTCCTTCTTTTTTCTTTGGGGTTTGGGGGCACAATGTGCTTGACTTGCTCTCTATTTCTCCCCATTTCTGTGTTGCATTTAGTAGTATGTTCATCCATTGACACTCCCCTAGAGTGGTTTGACCCCTCTTTCATTTTACCACTTTCTTCTCTATATACGCAGGTTTTTGGATAAACTTCACATACATACGTAGGTTTTTGGCCAAAATTTGGGTATACACGTAGGTATTTGGCCAAAAGTCACGTATACATGTAGGTTTTTGGATAAAAGTCGCGTACATACATGAATGTTCTTTGAATAGTCATGTACATTCTCCCTTTTGGTTGAGTTTGATGTTGTGGGAAGTTGCTGGGTGGGTTGTGAATGTGGCTGGGTCTTCCTGGGTTTTGATGTTGTTTGTTGCTTGCTTCTTTCATGACCAGAGACTTCTTTTTCGTTGATTATTATTTGAAATTAGTTCTAGTCATTTATATCCTTTTTTGTTTTTCCATTAGTGCATTAGTATTTTTGTGTCGGTCTTGCTTGGCTTGTGTTTGATGCTTGCTGTAGAGACTGAGAATTTTAATGACTTTTATTACATTTTCAAACCAATTATATAGTTGCATTCTTACTTGCATCTCACATATGGATTTAAGGAGGTACTTGCATTGGATTGATTGGATCGGAGTTGTGTTTAGGATTTCATATAGGAAGGATTGCATTGGTATTTGGAATGGAATGAATATTTATGCATCTCATGTAGTGACATACCCCATTTTCTCATTTTTAGACAAAATTGCACTTGTCATTGTTTGTTAGGTGTGCACATTTATTTCATTGCTGAGTCATAATATCATTGGTTGCACGATAATTTCCCTTTGAGTAATCACAACCATTAAAATCAACGCTTAAATTAAAATGAATTACAACTTTTTCTTTATTAGGGTACATCAACAAGATTAGGAATTAGAGTCTTGGAATAGTTCATTGTGAGTTAATTCTCCAAGAATACTAAATGAAACAAGTAGGTGTCTGTCCGGGTGATAGAGTGAAATCCTTGGTATAATTAGTGTTTCTTAGGAGGCTCCTCTTACATACGAGGCATCGTACACAATTGTGGTTGGGATATCCCTTGGCCACTTTCTGTGAGCGCCATAGATATTTCTAGGATCGTATTCATATCTGGGGGATTTTGAGGTACCGATTGGTGATTTCAAGCTTTGGGATTTGCCACCCTGGCCATACGGGCGATCCCTCTTGCGACTGTTCACTTGAGCATTGGTTATATTGGGGCGACCTTAGTTGCCTCACCTAGGTATCACAAGGGGTACCTACAGAGGTTATTCTGTGAATGTCTTGGCCAGGTAGGGGTCGGACACCACAGTCTCTTTACGTGTTGAAGGTGAGGGCTACTATAATTGGTTATGCACCTCCAATTATAGTGTATGGGAGTTTCGAGCCTCTCCTAGGGGAGAAATACCTGCTACATTCAGGAGCTCACTTATCCTCCCCTTGGCTTGCTTCCATTTTGGCTTAGATTCTCTTAGGAGTGTGCTCTTTGTGCTCTATTTGGATTTAGGGATCGCAATTACTTGAGTATATTTATGTTCTCTTGATTTCAGGTCCTTTTATGTTCGACATGCCTAATATCACTACTAGTATCCCGTCACCCACTCTAGGTCCTAGTGTGGACCCTGGTGTTGGACTGGGGGGCACCACAGCCCCGTACCTTTCTCATAGATTCAGGAATGGTCATATTCCATCCTCTACTCCTTTTGTAGAGGATTTTCACTCCCTTCATCCACTCTTAACACTAGTGTTCACCCTCACAGGGGTGGTAGTGGATACATGAATGTTGGGTCTACACCTTACATTCCTTCTTATGTCCCATCGTCCACCACATTGTTTCCTTGGGATGTAGTTGTCATGATCAATCCTCCCTATATCCTATAGTTTGGACTCTTCATTGACTCTTTCCAGTTGTTTTGGACTAATATTATTGTCATGTAGGGTCCATTTTTTGTACACTCTCTCTGAGGCTTTGACTCGTTCATTCCCATCATAGGTATAATGTCGAACTGGAATATAGGTTAGGATTTCACATCCACTTGCATTTATGCATTTCCTTATGACCATTTCATCTTGACCTTAGGTACGAACCCACTTCGTGATGTCACAGAACCTTCATACTGCTACTAGAAGTGACATTATGTAAGTGGTAGAGCTTTCCTATACATGGACGACCTAGTTAGACCCCGTTTTGCATTTGGTGCCCATGCTGAGATTTATACTTTAGGTTTGAAGGGTCCCTTATAGTTCCACCATGTCCTTGAGCAAGAGATTCATACTGCTCTTGAACTTTATGCTGGACATTCCCCAGGGACTCCCTTGTATATCAAGTTGTGATTGCATTTCATGAGTATTGCTTGCCTTATTGAGCTTTATGTCGGATCCCCGCTTCCGAGTTATAAGCCATGTAGCCTGAGCTTGTATCAATTCTATCCAAGTAGATCCTTTTACATATCCTTTGTAGCTTGATCACCCTTTATCAAGAGGAGACCTTCCCTCGAGTGTCCTTATCTTGCACATGCTTCTGTACATTGAGCATATGTATGTTCCATTGCTTGGAACTAGTTTGCTTTCCCACGACACTTGTCTCCTCCTAGTTGTACACTATAAATCACTTTTATTATTTTTCAATCTTTTCAACATCTGAAAATGTCCAAAAAAAAATTAAAAACTAAAAAATCCGGACAGGAAATGACATTATCTTTGGCAGCTGTCGAGTCATGTCGCCTTCGAACAGAGCACTGTATATCACATCCATTGGTTGGGTTGTTAGTTTGACTTTAGGAGCTATACTCGTTACTCTGAGTTTATCTCCACCGATTGGTTATGTTTCTAGTCCCCATGGACCCTCTGTCAATGCCTCTTGTGTCACAAAGATGTCCTAGTTTGCATATCGAGTCCATGTTGCCTACCTTTAGTCACCATTCACTTTATGCTCTTGTCACAGTATCAAGTTGCAGTTTTGAAGTCATTCTTTTTGCAATCCAGAAGTTTGAAGAAGGGAAGCCTACCAACTTTGAAGAAATCACAGTCCAAGCTTTGTTGAAAAGTCACACCATTCCATATGAAGAAGACTACTGCTAAACATCGTATGAAGTTTTGACAGCTAGCAGTCCCGATTTTGCACAAGTTTTGAAGGAGTTAGCTATCCCGAGCTTGGAGGAATCATCCACAACTGGTCACAATTTTTTAAAGTCACAACTACAAGGGTTTATCTCAGCATAGGCTATCTTCTTCATCTCAAGCAAAATGTATGTTATCTAGTCATCACATAGTAGAATAATGAATTATACAATTACTTAGAATGACTCATTCTAAGTTCAATGACGCAACCATCACCCAGTAATGTAAGCTTACATAGTATGATGATGTAAAAGCGAAGTATGAATGTACAATGTAGATAATGAATATACAATATAGTGAAGTGAAATGTATGTACAATATACAATGATATATATGTGTGTGTGTGATGACAATGATACTTTACACAATGATCTATTTATTAGATAGTGAGGTTTACACATTAATGTATTTATTACACAGTGATGTGCCAGTGAGGTTTACACAGTGATCTATCATTACACAGTGACTTGATGTTTCCATAGTGACATATTTAGTATGCAATTTATTACACAGTGATGTGCCAGTGAGGTTTACACAGTGATATTTTCATTACATAGTGACTTGATGTTTCCATAGTGACATATTCAATATGCAATTTAATACACAATGATGTTCTAGTGATATATACACACTGGTGTTCTAGATAAATTTACACAGTGGTATGCCAGACAAGATTACACAATGAAGTGCTTAGAAGTTTTGACAGGTCCACATGTTAAGAGGTTCAAGATCATTCTTCTTTAGGGTGGTAGGGTGGTGCTAGGGATCACAATTTTGTGAGTTGAGTTGTTGCAACAACTGGTCAGTTGATTTGCAATTTGCTTTAGGTCAGTATTTTTTGTTAATATATATATATATATATATATTTTGTATTTGATATTTTGGTTGATTTTTTTTTGGAAAATAATATGGTTATTTTAGAATAGAAACATGTACTTGTTCTTTTGTGAAAACTCGTAATTTATTTGTCCTTTGTTTTTATAAAATGAAAGTTATAGTTTAACGCTCCCAATTTCAATACTACAATATTAACTCTAAACAATTTTGAATCTGTCAAACTTGTCTATCAATACTACAATATTAACTCTTGCAATCTAATCATTCAAACATGTCTATCAATACTACAATATCAACTATACAACTCTTTGAACCATTTAAACTTGCCCCACCTAATGTTTTATTTTCCTTCGTCAATTTTGTTGTTTAGGCATGGCTGCTACTTTATTGAGATGGTAGAGAGTCGAAAACTGACATACATACCTATATGCAAATGAAGGAATACAATGCCAATGGAAATACCTATAATGCATTCTTGCTTCAAGATTGAATATGTGTACTGGTATGTGTTGTTGTTTGAATACATGAACACAGTGCCATCAATTGACAGTATTGGATGCTCTGGAACATGAATCCCCAAATATTTTGTTGTAACGTTGATCTTCAAGTGCATCATTCTGGGGTCCAAGTGATGCTCCTTCTAGTTTTGGACTAGAACTTCAGCACCCTCCTCCTTCAACTTCCTCTACCACATCACATGCCCCATAATGTTCTTCATAACCCAATATAGGGCCACAATGTGCTCATATAACCCCAATATGGACACATTATTACCAAGGTTGATGAACCGGTCTTCCATAACCTTTCTCTCCCACTACAGCTTCTCTTCATCTAGCTCTGTCCATAGACCGAATTCCAACATTTCTAGCTTATTTTGGATCTTCGGAGGTATATCCAGTTTGAAGTAACGTGCCTCCATAGAGGCACACTTTTGAGCCCGCCCATGTGATACTGCACCTCCCAATAGGAGCCTTCCCCTTCCTGGCCACACCTCCACCCATAGCCTCACTCTTGGACTGTATCCTTGGCCATACACAATTATGCTGCCTACTCTCCAGAAAATTAACACTACATGCATGCAAGAGAGATAACATCATTGACGGAAGGGATCACCACCTTTCCTGGATTTAAATAACATGTTGACATAATAATCCATGATGAAATTCATATTTTTCTTTTTTCAACCTTCTGTATCATGATACCTGTCAAATCTCTTCCTGGTAGATCCCATGATCCACCACCTCTAACACTCATAAATTCTCCTACGGACAACCTTCCCCAATGCTATGCAATGGGGATATCCTTTATTAACTTTAAAGGACACATTAAAATGTTTATACCTAACCACCTATCTACTCGTTAGAGTGATGATTAACCCCCCTGGACAATATGTCCACATATTGAGGTCACTACGGTTCATGTGTGTTGGCCTCTTCCTGATGGGTAAATATAGAGCATGTTGAGCTTCACAATGCATTCTAAATGTCCCATCACTTAAGTCCTCCAATTATACTTCCATAAATGTCGTGTGGTTCTTGGTCCCTTTTGTTTTCCAGCAGGTCTACCATGTTGTTCCCATTAGAGGAAATTTGGGGTCTAAAATGGGCCTTATAAGAAAACGTGCCAAAATAAGTTTTTGTGAGTTGGAATTCAAGAACCAATAGAATTTCAATAAAATAAGTCAACCATAATGGTTGAATTGACATATTTGTCATTAAAAAAAACTACTTTTTGTGTTCGTATTTTCGACATATCTCCCTGTGTTTTTACTCAAATTTCGATTGAGAGAGCTCGTTGGATGCGGAATCAAATTCCGCATCCAACGATCTCTCCCGATCGAAATTTGAGTAAAAAAACAAGGAGATATGTCGAAAATACGAACACAAAAAGTAGCTTTTTTCTTTCTTCCTCCAAAATTAATCAATATTATTTTATTATTTTAACTATTATTTTACTATTTTAACTATTATTTTATTATTTTCCTTAGGAGGCCCATTTTAGACCCCGAAATTCCTCTAATGATTTCCTCTTGACGCGACAAAAGGAGCATGCCTGTGTGGCCTAAGAATGCCATACATGAGTTCAAGATTGTGCTCTAATCTCAAGTATATGGAGACTTTTAATTTAGGTGTCCCTTTTTATTTTGAGAATCCATTTCCAAAATTATTTTTGAGTCCTCCTCCACCACTAGAGGAAACTAGTTTTGTTGAAATGCCGTAAGTAGACTTTGAATCGGTCCTTCCAGTTCGACAATGTTGTTGGTTTTGAACCCAATGTATCCCATATAGATTTCGATAATACTCCCAAAATTATCTCTGACAATACCTACAAACCCAACTGGCCCAGGGTTCCCTTTAGAATCCCCATTAAAATTGAGCTTATAGAAACCAAGAGGTGTAGCAACCCACTGATCCAGATTGGAAACCATCTGGGTCTTTAACTTTAAAGTGTCGAAACAATGCAAGGGTGTCTAAATCCCCTATGCTTAAAGAGTTTAGGCCTTAGCACCCCGTGTGTTCCAATTTGCATCTTCCTAGGAATTTATTCAAATGGATTCCAACATTCTCACTCTAATAATAGCCCAAACCCCATTCTCATAGTTAGATTTTTCTTGGAATATTTTGGAGTTTCATTCTCACCAAAATTCCCACACCAAGAATACAAGAAATATTTGCCACACTTGATTAACAATTGGATTTTGGAATGGGTTTTATGGCCATCCATTGATTGTAAGATCTGGTCGACCCTTAATCCTATTCGACCACCTGAAACATATCACCCCTTTGTCCCAGAGTTGCGTTGCAAAGGAGCACGAATCCATAAGATTATCAATGTATTTTTCTATTTTTTCACACATACAACATCTTTAAAGTCCTCTCATCCCCCTCTTCATAATATTTTCTCCTATTAAAATTCTTCTTTTGATAAGTAGCCATGTAAAGGTTGTAATTTTACGCCATAGCTAGGCCTTCCATAATTTCTCCCAAATTGTTTCTCAAGGCGGATAAATAATCTAGTTGTTAGACAAATGGCATGAAACTAAATAAAATCATGCATGGATGAAAAGTAGTGATGCATATTACATTAAATAAAATCACAGATGGATAATCAAGAAAAAGGACATACAATGTAAAATGAAATGAAATGAGACAAAGCACCCACAACATTTCCTATGAGCATTTACTTTCATATCTTGCATACACCATTTCAATAAATGGATGAAGCTTTTAAGTACTTATGTGGCAAGTCTTTGATTTTTCTATATATATATATTTTAAATATTTTTATAATTTAATATTAATTTGCACACCAGGGAAAAAATGTCAAATTTGTTTAGTGTACCAATCACAAAATTAGTTAATGTAATTTTAGATTAAAAAAAAACTAAGTTTAATACCAAAATTTTTATAAACTTTAATTAACATTAAGAAAAAAATTAAAACAAATGAAAGTCAAATAAATATGGGCGACCAATCGATCACTATATTCTTTGTGGAATAGGGACTAATAAGGAGTAAATTATGCTTGCTTGGAAAATTGGTAGGGGAAATAAAATGAAAATTGGAGAGGATCTTTAAGTTGGCTATAATGAAAATCAAAGGGTATCATAACCGTTTTTGTATACTTCTCATGTTAAAGAAATCTTAATATTAGTAGATGCTTTAGTGTGGTGGATTAAGGTAAAGAGATGCAAGTTCGAAAAACAAGGTATCATCAACATGGATTTGGTACTATCGATCAAGCCATAGGGTGTAGCCATGTACCCTATTGATCAAAGACTTGGTGCATGTAAGTACTTCACTAATGGTGCCAAACACTGGTAACTCCTTCTGGTTTATTAGTGTGGAGTTCTGCATAGGTTCAAAATCAGGTTTCCATGTTGGTACTACATCCCCATTGTCAAATGGGACATAGTCCATATAGAAGTTGGGGCTAATGTTAAGGCATCACATATATATTCCCTCCCATCATTATTTTTAGTTTTTCTATATCACATATATATTTACCCTAAAGGTATCACATATATATTCCCCACCATAATTATTGATGCTCCAAAGGTTGACTAGTCTACTTACAGTATCGTCCATGCCTCTAGTTTTGACCGTTCTAGATGCGACGACCAGCCTACCTCCAGATTCAACATTGGCGACCACCCCTCTTCCTTCATCATTTTGCAACAAATTTAGTCGACCCCTCATGAAATAAAAAACATAAAAAGACTAAGAAGAAGCTGTCAAAGGTGACCCTTAGGCTTACAAAGGACCTTGCAATAGAACCTATTACATTTAATCCGA
>LPNX010765591.1:327731-358291 GCA_001517045.1 Pseudotsuga menziesii
TCTTCTTTGGTGTCTTCTTGTACATGTCATGTGAATTCTTTATCTTCTATAACTTATGTTGTTTATGCTCATGTAATCCTATATATTACAACATGCAGGAAGAAAAGTGTAGCTAAGAAGACAAGATAAAAAGTCAAAAATATGTAAAAAGGTTAAATTGTAAAAGGCAACAAAGTGAAAATCAATTACAAATCAGTTCAAGATCAATTGCACTTAGTTGTATTTTGAAGCTATATATTGTAACTTGAGCTCACAACTCTAGGATTTTTTTTTAGAGGGTCTCTAGAAACTGTTTAGTCGATGGACTATCTTGCCATGTATTTGAATTTTTGAGACTAAGATCACAAATTCTTTTGCAAAGAGTTTATCTCCTATTACTATTTTCCTCCATGTATTTTCACAACCGTTTCCAGATCACGTATCTTTTCATGAAAGAATAATAAACATTGAGCAACAATTTTTTCTTTATTTGTGTAAATTCAAATATAGTTGAGTGTGAGATTGCTTACAAACACTTCAATTTATCTGATCTCTAGTCAAATTTCCATATCTATATGTGAATAATTGTGTGTGAAGCTTTCATTCAGTGTTGTTTATATGTATGTAGTGATGCCATAATTCACACAATTCATGAGATGATTACTATGTGTACAACTATTAAATTATTTTAATTAAAACATGGGTACATTTTCTTCCATTTAACACTAGAGAATTGTCTTGTAGGCACCTCTGAGCTTCTAAATTGTTCCCACTGCTAATTCATGTCCAATTTTATTCCAAGCATTGTGTTAACTCTACAAGATTCCTAGCCCGCACGAGTGTGGCTCATTGGCGGTTCCGTTGTAATGAAGTTGTTTGTAAATTGGAGGTCACGAGATCAATCCCACCCAAGTTTAACCGTGTCCCATGTCTTGCGGTGGGTATGGGGCACCTAGGTTTATAGTGGTAGCGGGAATGGATCCCTGGACCCCGTGTCACGCGAGTACTAGCCCAGCCCCAGTTGTCGATTACCCTAGTTAAAAAAAAAAACTCTACAAGATTCCTCCTAAATGATGTTGCGTGTTCCATTTTGGTCCATAATCCTTTAGTTACAAATGTTTGAGAAGCAAACTAAATCCACAATCTATATATTTTAAACATTTAGCTCTAATACATATAAAGTTTGAGCTCTTATCATGCCTAGACGTATTCTACTTTCAACCTAGGGTGCCTCTAGGGACAACAATGTACAATACCATTTTGTGAGAGGAATGGTGTAGAACCATAAGTTGTTACTGGAAAATGTAGTTATGGTGAATAATGTTGCAAACTCACTGACCAAGTCGATCAGCATAGAGAATTTTTTTTTTCTAGTGTAGGGAAATTATGGGATTGTTATCCCTGCTTAAGTGAACTAAAGTTTTGGGTCTCTTGTTTATGCAAAGAATACAACAAGTGGGAGAATGTTAGTAATGCTATATTTTTTACATGTAAATTGAACAAAAAAGTTGATAGTTAGCTGGTATAAATTGACTAAAGTCAAAGTTTGTTAGATAGTGGAAATCTAGTCAATTGGCTGATTAGAATAGTTGTTTAGTTGATTAGTCAACCGGAAGTCGATGGAATGACTAGAACCTCAACAAACAATTGAACAAGGTTGACCCAGTCAAGTCGACTGTAACACAATAAATAAAAGTACTTAGGACGCTATGGATTATCATTAATGAGTAGTTAGTTTTATTGCACATATAAATAAGATGTAATGGCTATGAAAATAACGATATGATGGAATTTCATGAAGTGCGATTTGTGGTCTATAAAATCATGGTTGTAAATACCGGTTATGAATGTTAATTAATAGATGAGTGGTAAACTCATGGGTTTGTTGGTTTTCCTCAAGAGAGGTGTTTCTAGGGTAATTGTTATGTAATGTGTTGACGTGTTGTGTGCCATTATTTTGTGTCTAATTATGTTTAAATATAAGAATTAATTTGCAGTCCTATTATAATAGCTATTAGAACCAACAAATAAGCCCTCCTTTCGGTGATGTTATAATGCTTGGAGTATATATGTTTAGTATTCATGAAATTATCTAACTCTTTGTGCATTTATGGAAAGGGAACCCATCAACTTAGGCTCTCCATAAGTTTTCAATTGATCCTTGATGAAGTATGTCATATGAGATGTTTGACACCACATTTATTGAAGTACTTAAGTGATTTCAATCTCTCCTAGCATGCCACTTGTTTATGACACATTAATCATCCTTTCATGGAGTTCCCTATAATGGTTGATGTGAACTGACATCTTCATGACATGAACTATCCCTTGTGATGGATCCTAGCTTGTTTTCATAACTTGATGGTGTGTGGAGGTTTTCTATTGGATCACTCTCACTTATTTTCCATTATTCACACTTATGGATGGCTTATGAATAGTATTGCTTGGAGTGCCCTCCTCTCTAGCACATATTTTTAGGCATAAACACCCCCTCATAATTGCAGCTGCTTAAAGCCCAAGCATAGCCCGAAGTTTCACAAAATTATCTTTTGGTAAAAGCTTTGAAAATATATTAGTGATGTAATCATTTGTCCTAGAATAAACAATTGAGACAACATTGTCATGCATCATTTGTCTCAAAAAATGACCATGAAATTCAACGTGCTTCATCTTGCTATGAGCAATAAGATTATTAGCAACTTGCATGTTAATTTTTTTTATCACACTTAATAATAGTTGGTACTTGAACAAGAAACCCAAGTTCTTTTAAGAGTTGACAAATCCCATCTCCCTTTATATCTGCATTGACAATGCCACAATATTTTTCTTCTGTAATGGAAAGAGAGACTACCTTCTGTTTCTTACATGATCAGACCAAAGGTCTATAACTTAGTGAAAACACACAAGCATAAGTGGACTTATGGTATTCAATGTGTTACACAACCAAGTCCTAGAAATATAAAAAATATAGTAAAAGAAAGTAATCCACGCCTTACTAATGCGTAACAAATATGAATAGCAATCCTCTTTGAGGGAGGCACCTCCTTACACAAGTATTGTGTACCAAAGGAAAGACAATATACAATTATGACTAAAATGAAAATATATCCTTCCTATATATATGAGACATAGGTTTACAATAGCAACCAATAGACCTATACACCCAATCCTATATCAATAATATGTAATACACCGCCATATAGGGGGTAAAGTGCCACACTATAGGGGGAACTGTGTTGATGTTTGAGCAAAATCAAAGAAGCTTGAACTTTTAAAACTTTTATCAAACAATTTCAGCACTTATTAATTTGATAAATCAACCACATATGAATCTTTATATCAACCACATATGAACTTTATAAATAAATCAGCCACATAAATCAACTCCATAAATAAGTCATATAAACCAATCAATAATGAGAGACAAGATATACCCTGGCAAAACCCTCCAAACATGGAGGATGAAAAAACCAACAATTCTTTGAGTATGATAGAAATATTTTTAGAGAATGGTTTACAACACATAAGTATATTTCCCAATAAGAGATACCACATCAGTAGTAGAGAAGAGAGATTCAATGTAACCCTGCAAAAACAACTGTATGCAATTGTATTGAACTTGCCATATGCCTAGCATATTAATAACAATCCAAAAACCCTAGCAGGCATAAGGTAGTGCATAGGAGGCTCAATAAAAACATTGAGAGCACCACATAGTGCATTCACAAGGAGGAGATAACTAGAACTCCCTCCATGCAAACATTAGACCCCTTCATTTCCTAAATTAGCTTTAACTAAATATTCACTCTCTTGAACTGAAAGTGAATTGACTTGAATTGAATGTTAACTGACTTTAACTGAATGTTAATTGGAATGAATTTAATGTTAACTTACTTGAACTTAATGTTAACTGACTTGTACTGATTGTTAACTTGCACTAGATGTTAACTTACTTGAATTGAATGTTAACTGACTTGAACTGAATGTTAACTTTAGTTGAAATTAATGTTTAAATGAATTAAAGTGAATATGAACTGAAAGCAATCTTTAAATGAACGTTGATAACTAAGTTAATAGGCTAACTTAAGTGTCATTAGTGCTTCACTCTTAGTGTCATCCATGCACAATTTCTGTTATTAACTTTTGCATGGATCTCTTTAATTAATTGATGCATCCTGATTGATGAACATTAAGGTCTTCTTTACTTAACTGATTACATTAATTAATGGTTCAATTGATGCTTTGACCGAGGCATTTATTGAGGCATTCATATTTTATTGAATCTTTATAACTTTAGTTCACTCAGATATTTGCATGGAAATTCAAATTCTCTTTCTCTATGCTTTATTTCATTATCATTAAATAATTAATGCATGGTCCATATGTGTATTATTTATCCATCTTATCATATCATACTCAGAAGAATTATTCCATACATACTAATTATCATATATATTACCCTAGTCCTTATAGTCACATGATAAATTAATTCACTCTAGGGTAAGCTAATCCCTAAAGGATACTTATAGCACTCAATGACCATGACTAGAAATATGTCACATAGTATAACTACCTCAATAAATGGAGGTCCATAGTCGTGATACACCACAAGACTTCAATCTTGATACTAAACAAGATAATCTCCACAATTGGATATCCATTCTCATAGGTTACTTTCTATGATACTACTTGAATTGATATTACTCACAAGTCTAGTCTTGATATTACTCAGATCCTTTACAATACAACATCACCACCTCAATCACATGAGGATACATAGGACTTGATATTACTCACACTATTTACAATACAACATCACCACATCAATCATATGATGATACATAGGACTTGATATGACTCACAAGTCCGACTTGATATTAATCACAAGTCTGGAGAATGACTCTTGATGTTGTACAATCAACACTACCTCTCAGCGAGGGAGACATTCTCTCCTTTACCAGGAATATCCATACCAAGCTTAGCTCAAAAGTTCCCAACTTCGTCACTGACAATGTCTTGTCCACATATTTTCAATATGCTCATAAGTAGTTATGTATTGAAATTTTACTTTGCATGACCATGACTTCGATGAAGTAAAAATTCATCTCAATGTGTTCTAGCATAACACATAGGGTTTTTTCAGAAAGCTTGACTATTAACACCTAAAAATTAGAGGCTCAAGTCTTTCACCCTAGTAGGTAGATTCCCAAGCTACACTACTCCTAAATAGGTAACACTATTTGTAAAACACCTTTTTCTTATGTAGTACTCTCTTACAAACACCTTGATTCTGTAGTAATAGACACAATACACTTAGCTTTTGTAGTACTAGCTGCGCAGTATAATAGGTCTACTATGCACAAAATACAATAAAGAACATATTCTAAAATACCTCAAAGGTATTCTAAAATATGCTTAACAATAAGCATAAAGTACAATAGTATTCTAATTACATTTAGAGACCAACCATTTACTTATACATAGTAGCATCGTCTGGATCCGATCCATAATGCAATTTCTCTAAACTAGAAACTATGGATTTTAAATCCATCATATACAACATTATACATCAAATGTGTAATATCATGTAGAAAGAAAGTCTCATATTTTATTTCAATCTTCAACATTTGTTGACTTCAAGAATCTTCTTTTATCTGGATAAGTTCTATGTGAGATTTCCATTCTCTGTGATGTTCTTCAAGGCCTGATCACTTTCTTAGTGTTTTCATATCACAGTACCCCATGTAGCTAATTGTATGGCTATCTAACCTCTCCAATAGGTTTAACTATTCTCTGACAGTTCAAACTATAACTCTTCTAGAGTATCCAATAGCCTCCAATACTTTGACCATGCCTCTTCTCATGTGGATTCTCTCCACAAGGTATCACATCCCCTAGCTTCTCGAGTCATGTGCCATGACTAAATAGTTTGGGGACATTTAAATCCTATTGCCTGTGAAAGATACATCAATATTCCCTCTTCAAATAGAGGAGTATTTTTATACTATACCAATCTTCTTCTAGACAGAGGATTAGTAAATATGTTGGCAATTCTGCTCATCTGTAGATATGTACAAGAGTTACACAACTCCTTTCTGCACCATGTATTGGATATAATTGACTAGGAACCTTGTAAATATTTACTACGTTACCGTATACTCTATCTAGAGTACTATATTTTATGTGATATTTCTCGATCACTGTACTATTCATAATCCACATGTCTTATGAAACTTACTTTCACTAACCGAGACATGTTTGAATCCACATACACTTGTACCAAGCAGGTAACACAACCCATGTTTTATTTTACATGTCTATGTATCGACTGTAAAGCTCATAACTGATCCTGCGACCTGTATAGATATATCTAACATCTATGAGTATAGATATATCTAACATCTATGAGATCCTACAAATTTGAATAAGAATCATATTTAACTTCATGTGTATGGTCATGGATTTATAATCCATTGTTCTCGAACCCTTTTAGGAACTCTACTGAACATTTTCTGAATAGAAGAAATTTTTAGCTAATGACTGTCACAACTCTAAACTTTAAGAATCATCCAAGATTCTTACATACAGATTCCTTCTGAATATGAGCACCATACATGGTTTCTACATAGCAGGACATTAATTTAACTAGTTCCATTGGTTTTTCTATGGGCTAGCAAATCTATATTTTCCCTCTCAACATCTAAGATGTGGGAATCATAAATTTGAGTCCTCCATCATGAAGAATCATACTCATCTTTATGTAACACATATATGAATACAAATAAGATAAATACATTACCTTCAGGAGTATTTACATTTCTCCAAATAGAATTAGGGATTCTATTATGTCTTCTTCCTAAGAAACATAGAAACCTCACGATCTACTCTCTTTGAAGATCAGCCATCCAAATGGATACATGTCATTATATTCTTGTATTTTAGGGCATACTTTTTCCCTACAAGAAAAAATATTCAAATGATTAATAACATTACATAACCAAGAAATGTAATCACATGAAAAATTTCAACATACTGCCAATGGTTCACACAACTATGTACATAAGCTAAATCAATGTTTTGACATAACCCCAATCATATCTTATGTGATGTTTTGCAACCCTACATCAGTCCTATATCAGTGCAAAAATTCATATTTTATGAAGGAAATATGCAACCCCATATTCATATCTCATGAAGCAAGCATGAAGCCCTCTATATGATATATTATGACCAATCATGCAATCCTATGTTCATAGCTCATGAAGAAAGCATGCAACCCTCTATATAATGTCTTATGAAGGAAATTTTCAAGTTTATATCAGTCCTAAATAATTATATATCATTCCTATACAAGTATTATATCATTCCTATATTATATCACATAATATGGACTCATGAGATTGAGAATATGCTAATAAAAGAAAAACAATAATGTATATGCTCAACACAATTCCAAAGTCCAGGAATACAGATCCCTATATGATAGTAATGAAGCATATTAAAAAACATTTAGATCTGATTTATAAAAACATATAACAATCAAAATATAAAGTACTTATCTTTTATTGATTTTTTGGGCTCACTCTTGATTTATGCACCCTTGTCGAGAATACCAGAGTCCTTCTTTATTCACTTGAATAGAAGAGCTTCTTTGTAGTGACAAGATTTATCCCTTTCTTCATTCTTTCCATGAGCACAATATGCTCCTCTTTAGTTTACACAACATTTATTTGGATGCGCCCCTCTTCTTGACTCGAGGCCTTCTTCTTTAAAATATTGGCGAGTGTATCAAAACACTCCCTTGCGGTGGTTAATGGAATGATCATGGACATGAGATTGTACTTAACTGAATCAAAGATTATATGCTTGGCCTTTGATTGATTCTTCTCAAACTTGATTCAACCTTCCTTGTTTGTAGGATCCTCTACCAATGTGGACACATAACCATCAAGGTTATGCTATTCAAGAATACTCAACACCCTTGCCTTCCATGTGTTGAAGTTGCAAGTAACTTCAAGGCAGTATTTCGACCAAATGGAGATTAATGTCATGGCTGCAATATTTATCTAAACTCTTCAAGATCTACACAGGCTTAAATTTTGCACAAACTAAGTTCCTTCATGCCCTATGCTCTGATACCATGTTGATGTTTGAGCAAAATTGGAGAATCTTGAACTTTAAAACTTTTATCAAACAATTTCAGCACTTATGAATTTCATAAATCAGCCACATATGAATCATTATATCAATCACATATGAATATTTATATCATCCAGATATGAATCTCATAAGTAAATCAACCACATAAATCAGCTCCATAAATAAGCCATATAAATCAACCAATCATGAGAGATAAGATATACCCTGGGAAAACCCTCTAAACACATAGGATGAAAAAACCACCAATTATTTGAGTATGATATAAATATTTGCATAGAATGGTTTACAACAAACAAGTAGATTTCTCGATAAGATATGTCACCTCAACAATAGAGAAGAGAGATCCAATGTAACCCCACAAAAACAACTGTATGGAACTGTATTGAACTTTCCATATGCTTATCATATTGGGAACACGCCAAAAAACCTAGCATGCATAAGGTAGTGCATATGAAGCTCAATAGACACATTGAGAGAAACACATAGTGCATTCACAAGGAGGACCTAACTAGAATTCGCTCCATACAAAACATTAGCTTCCTTTCCTCAATTAGCTCTAACTGAATATTCACTGTCTTGAACTGAAAATAAATTGACTTGAACTGAATGTTAACTGACTTGAACTGAATGTTAACTTACTTGAAATGAATGTTAACTGACGTGTACTGATTGTTAACTGACTTGAACTGAATGTTAATTGAATTGAACTGAATGTTAACTTACTTGAACTAAATGTTAATTGACATGAACTGAATGTTAACTTTACTTGAATTGAATGTTTAACTGAATTAAACTGAACATGAATTGAACTCAATCTTTAACTAACTGTTGATCACATAGTTAATAGTCTAACTAAAGTGTCATTATTGCTTCACTCTTAGTGTCATCCATGCACAATTTCTATTATTGACTTTTGCATGAATCTCTTTAGTTAACTGATGCATCATGATTGATGAATATTAAGCTCTTATTTACTTAACTAATTACATTCATTAATGTTTCAATTGGTGCTTTGACAGAGGCATTGGTTGAGGCATTCATATTTTATTGAAGCTTTATAAATTGAGTTCACTCATAGATTTGCATGGGCAATTTGAATTCTCTTTCTCTATGCTTTATCTCATTATCATTAAATAATTAATGCAAGGTCCATATGTGTATTATTTATCCATCTTATCATATCATACTCGGAATAATTATTCCATACATACTAATGATCATATATATTACCTCGGGCCATATAGTCATATGCTAAAGTAATTCACTCTAGGTGTAGCTAAGATTTAAAGGAGACTTATAGCACTTAGTGACCATGACTAGAAATTTATCACATAGTATAACGACCTCAACAAATGGAGGTCCACAGTCTTGATACAACACAAGACTTCAATCTTGATACAACACAAGATCATGTCCACAATTGGAGATCCATTCTCATAGGGTGCCTTCTATGAGAATACTTGGCTTGATATTACTCACAATTCTAGTCTTGATATTACTCACAAGATTTACAATAAAAAATCACCACCTCAATCATATGAGGATACATAAGACTTGATATGACTCACAATTTTGATGAGATATTACTCACAAGTCTGGAGAACGACTCCTGATGATGTACAATCAACAAAATGTGCTCAACATTTAGGGATTAACATGCCCCTCCCCTTTAGACAATCATTTTCCTCAACACTTGGGTAGTTGTGGATGCCTATGCATGAACACATCATCTTCTAATGTCGAATATGCAACTGATAAGTTCTTCCACTTGATGAGGTACTCAATATAAATAGCTTGATTTCGTAGTTGTTTGGTACTTGTTGCAATGATTTGTTCAAGTTTCCATATGATTTTTCCTTCTTCAAAACTCCTTTGGATTTGATGTTGACCTAATTGTTGTTTCATCCCATTTTTTGGCATCTTCATTATTTGCACACTTTTGGTCTATGCTTTATGCGATTTACCATTGCTTGAACTATAGATTTTCCTTCTTCAAACATTGATTGGAAGATTGTTTTATGGCGACTTGGACTAAGATAAATTTAAAATTTTAGCTCCTCTAGGTATGAAAATTTGGCTTGTGGTGTCCTAATGTGTCCTCTTTCCGATTCAGCAGGTCTGACCTAATTTGGATGCACTAGTAAAATTGTATTGCAATTCTCCCAACACTTCTTATTTTTGGCCTATCCAGAAGAGCGAGCTTGTATGGTATGCTAGGTGTCCAGTATTTCAAATATGAACATAAGAAATCTACCACAGATACTATGGTCACTCTTATTTTTGATGCAATAGGTCTCACTCAATTTGGATATCGAATGCTATGGATATAAGAATTTTCCTTAGAACAACTTTTTTCAAACCATGATTGGAAGACTGTTTTCCGAATGACTTGAAGCTGAGATAAAATTAGAATATTAGGATCCTATGGGTCTAAAACTTTGGATTATTGTATCCTGATGTGTCCACTTTTTGATGCCACAGATATGATCTAATTTGGATGTTCCAATAAAAAATTATTGCAAAATTTGGCCTATCCAGAAGAGTGAACTTGTATGGTATGCCATGTGTCCAATATTTTGTTTATGTACTTGAAATTCCTACCAAAAATAACCTGGTCATTCTCTTTATGATTCAAAATGTCTCACTCAATTTGTATCTTGGATGCTTCAAATATGTCCTTTTCCCCATAACACTTGTTTTAGACTAGGTTTTGGACTAGTAAAAAACCCTAGATTCCTCCACAAATATATCCAAAACTGTAATAGATAAGGATATGAGTTTCTTTTTTGATATATATCAACCTATTTTAGAGGTGGGTATTTGATATCTATCTCTCAATCCTTGTATAAAATAACTTGTAGCGAAAATTCCAAGATGTCTCATTTTGTAGAAGTCAATCCCGAGGAAAGAGATTTGATACCAAATGTTATGCAACAAAGTCCCAGAAATAGCATAAAAATGACAAAAATGGAGAAAAGAAATTAATCCATGCCGTGATAATGAAGAATTGATGTGAATATAAATCCTCTTTGAGGGAGCAACCTTCTTACAAAATGTACTGTGTACCCAAGACAAGACAATATACAATGATGACTATAATGAAAATATTCCCTTCCTATATATAGGATACATGGGTGTACAATAAAAACCAATAGACCCACTAATACACCCAATCCTACATCAATAATATGTAATACACCACCATATAGGGGGTAAAGTTCCACACTACAAGGGGAACTGTGCCCAACATTTAGGGCTTAACACAAAGTCACCACCCCATTAATATTCACTAAACCCAACCAATGGTTTTATACTATGACAATACTTAATACCATACTGATAAGTTCCTTTAAAGTAGACACTGATTATCTTTTTATCCTTCCAGTGGATTTCTCAAGGATCCTACATGAATCAAGAGACCACACTAACAACAAATGAGATATTTGGACAACTATGAGTTAAGTAAATTAGGATACCAACCAACTGTTGATAAAGAGTGGTTTCTACTCATAAAGAATCATAGTCTTTAGAAAAATTTATGCTCAATTGATAAGGTGTAGCACAAGACTTATGATAATACATCTTGAATCATTTCAAAATATCCAAGGCATATTTAGGTTTAGAAAGAAATATACCATCATTAATTTGCAAAATTTGAATGCCCAAGTAGAAATCTAACAGATCAAGATCAATCATTTCAAAGCTATTTACAAGTTGTAATTTCTTTAAATCCTAAATTAGATTGATATTATTTCCAATTATGACTAAATCATCAGTATACAATTCCACAATCAAAGTATCACCATGAACATGGAATACGTAAATAACGCGATCATAATAAAACATTTGAAGCCAATATTGACAAAGAAACAATCAATTTTCTCATACCAAGCATGAGGTTCCTATTTGAAACCATACAATGACTTCTTGAGTCGACAAACTACAATAGAATATATCACAAAACCATGATTTTGTTCCATATATATTTCTTAATACAAGTCACCATGAAGAAAGGCACTTTTAACATCTATTTGATGAAGTTCCTGTCCAAAATGGGTAGTAAGGGAAATGATCAAGAGTATAGAGCTCATATTTGCAATGGGGGAAAAGGTTCCAGTGTAGTCATATTCTTCCTAAGTGAATCCCTTAGCTACCAAATGGTCCTTATGAAGTTCAATAGCAATGTTTGAAGTAAACTTGGTCTTATAGACCCATCAACACTTCATGAAATTATTTCCTTGTGGTCGAGGAACAAGTTCCAAAGTCTAATTATTTTTCAAGGAATCAATTTTAGCAGTCATATCATATTACCATTTAGGAACTCCTCGAGCATTGGCATAAGTGTTAGGATCATAGGTTTCAAGAACACATTTCATCGGTGCAACACTACCATGATGTTTATGGTTGTAAGTCTATTGACCATTGCTAGTGTTTCCAACATCTAGTCTAGCAGCTTCAATTGCCTTAACATCCCACCAAGGTAAGCAAGACAGTGGTGAATTAGGTTTATTTTCATTCTAGGAAGTTAGTGTAGTCGGTGTGTCAACTTCTGCAGTCATGGTATGCCTACTACCAGTCAACTCAAGAGTAGAATTTAGCAATCCAATCAACACACCATATACAGGTATAGTTTATCTATATTCTTCAAGAATATCATCTAGATAACTATGAACAAGGAAAGAGGTGGATTTCAATAACTTATTACTTAAGATATTCTCATCAAATCTCTCTCTCTCTCTCTCTCTCTCTCTCTATATATATATATATATAACATATTCATTTTTGACTCCTGAAGCATGGAGTCAGATAGCGGTCTTGGAACAAAAAAAGGGAGATATGAAAAATAGACCAAACTGAGTGTCTAAGCATTGTCAAAGCTTCCCAACCTTTGAACAATGGAAACCTCACACATCTATAAAACATAAAAAGGAAATAAAACATAAACATACCATAAACATGAATCGAACAAGAGAGAGAAAAATAAGTACATAAAAGAGTTTAGGCCTTCCTGATGGAGTCAACTTCATCCTCATTGGCATTACTGGTTCCAACTTTGTTGATGCCCTTGGTGTCACGATGAAAGGGTGGTTATGTGAGTTGCATGAGATCTCTCATGTGCACCAGGATTTTCTTAGCATCTTCCTTGACGGTGCTGACAATAATCTTCACAAGATCTTCAAACCTCTCCCTTTCCCTCATGGATCTTAAGAGAATGAAATTTAGACGCCGGTAGTTTGATATGGCAACATCTAGGTCGAGTCTGATATGAAATTCCCCAAAGATTTGATTCTCCATGATTGCAATGGATTTGCATATGTGATCTGGTGTTTCTTGGTGGAAGAGAGCCTCGTAGTCGATATTATTCCCATCATTCCCCTGCGACGCCAGGTTCTACCAAGTAAGAAGGAACCGAGATACGTTGCAACACTATAACTCTTTCCTCGTCTCCCTAGCGGAGATTTCCCACTTCCATAGACCAACATGATGATGTATTTTGAAATAATGTTTTCCACCGACTGAAACGATAATTTCTTCCACAGACCGACACGCTGAATTATTCCATCTTAATTTCTTCCACAAATTGGCGCGATAATGTCTTTCCCAGAACAACTTAATGATCTTGATAGCCATCCGCTCCCTCTGTAACTGCTTGATATAGATGCTTTCCTACCATTGAATCATCCCCTGGTGGATAAGCCAGGTACTCAGTGGCATGGCCAGGGAGTCACAAGGGACAAGCTGGTACCATGACTGTTCATAACCGTTCATGTCCAAGTTGTCATCCATATCCAAGTTGCATTGTGAGATCATTTCAGCATGCCTCAAGTGTCTTTCCAATTTGCTGTAGGGCTCATCAAACATGGTTTTAAGCATGCAGAGATGTGGGGGAGGGTATTCCATATACCCTGGCACATGCCTTACCTCCAACATCCCCCTTTCCTCATCCTGCCACACACCCGCATTCGAGACATCAAATATCACACTTATACTTAAGATTATTTGTTATTTGACATGGTGAAATAGTCGATAGGATTTTGAATCATTAATAGAGTATCCCATCATGATGAAATCATGACTTTTTGCATCCTGTTGCTTTCTATGGTTATCACTAAAATGTTCCTAATAAACACATTTAAAGGTTTTGAGGTGTGCGACTACTCTAGTTGGAACACGTTTAAGGATATAGTTTGAACAATAAACAACTTCTACCCAAAATTTAGTTGGGAGATCTTTGGTTTGCAATAAACACCTAGCTATTTACGACAAATTTCGATTCTTCCTCTCCGTGACTCCATTTTGCTGAAGGGTACGAGGGATAAATATTTGCCAAGAAATACCATTTTGAAAGAGATAATATTCAAACTATCAACTCACATATTCTCCACCATTTTTCTGATCTCAAACATTTAATGGGGAGACCACATTGATTCTCGACTAATGCCATAAATTCCTTGAATCTTTCAAAGACATGACTTTTATTATTCAAGAATATACCCATGTAAACCTAAAGATATCATTAATGAAGGTTAAAATGTACTTCACACTTGCTAATGCGGGTTTTTTCCCGCAACAAATATCACTGTGAATGAGTTCCAGTCGGTTATGTGCTCACCATGTTTTCTTGGAATCAAAGGGTGTCTGATGATGCTTTCTAAGCACACATCCCATACAAACCCCACTAGGTGGAATAATATTCAAAATACCAGTAACCATATTATGATTTATCATCACATTCAAACTTGGAAAGTTCAAATGTCCAAGTTATTCATGCAAAATTTGAATTCTGTGATCAGTCTGCGCAATTAGTGTCATTAGTCCAATTGCTTTAGGAATTCTAGTTAGTCTAGTCAATCAGGGAGAATCACAGAACTTGTAAAGTCTATATTTAGGATCTAGAAATCTTGAAGTAGCAACTTCTCCCCCAAGCCTCATATACTTTATGATAAAGCGATCTGACAAAAAATCAATAGTATTCTTAGATTGTGTGAGTTGAGCAACTGAGAACAAACGGGTGCTCAGGCTCAACACATGATAGATATTGGATATTCAACTATAGATTCAACATCACTAATTCCAACAATTGTGAGAGCGTAGTCATCAACAACATAAATATTCTTCTTTGGATATCCACTTAAGGAAGAGAACATAGAAGCATCCTTAGACATGTGATGAGTACATCCAGAATTGGCTATCCATTTTGTCTAAGTGGTATTGGAATGTAATTTTTGGGAAGAGCTAACAAACAAGGTATACATTTTAGTAGGTTGGTTGGTCTACTAACTAGTCAATGCACTATATTAAAGGTGCTTGATCTCTCCTTCCAAGTCCTTCATTTTATTCCAACAGGTTTTCATGACATGTCCCACCTTTCCTCAATAGCGATAGGTTTTATTCTTTTGATATTTCTTCATCGACGAAAACTCTTCAATATTGCCTTTAGTAGGTTGGTTGATACATTTTGGTCGATGATCCAATTGACCATTTCTTTAAGGTTGTCTTGATCTTGATTTTGAGAAAGTGCGCCTTATGTTTGACACCAATCTTCCCTTCTTAAAGAAACTTTTATTGGTATTTAATCTACAAATCACATAAAGTATCAAAGGTAAAGTCCTTACTATATTTATTATGTGAAATCCAACTAGCATGAAAGGAGGAGAAGAAAACATCATAGGGTGTCTTCAAATTCATTAGGACTAGTTCAATGAGCTATCAATATTTCTTCAAAAAATCCTTACCACATTCGCCCAATTTCAGTTGTAGCTCCTTGATGTGAGCTAAATAGTCCTCAATAGAATCAAAGGATATCATTTCCCAAGAGATCAACTCTTCCTCTATCTACATTACTTCACTTTCATTTACCTTGTTGAATAAAAACTTTCTCTTATTCCAGACAACATGAGGACAGCTGATCATGGTTGTATGAAAGAAAATATCCCTCAAAATGTAGGTCATAATGACCCTAATGGCCTCATGCTTCATTTCATCTTGGAGTTAATCAACACTGAATCTGACTCAACATGATTTGCAAACAACAAGGCAAGGTCAAAATAATATCTCTGATACCCTATTGGGGAAACTCTTCATATGAATTATAAAATAGAAAATAAAATGAAATAAGGCAATAATATTCCAAATTAAGAGGTGGTGTATAAAGACATTGTTACAACACTTAAGAATATCAAATTATGACAAGAATGCAACAATACATATTGAATACATCAAATTTTCATACATAACACAACCCATAGGGTCACTCTTTTATAGTCTCTAGATCTGACAAACTCGCTTGAAATGAAGAAAATCTATTTCACAAATATGATTCATAGGATCTATCTGTTTCTGTAAAATCCACAACATCCCATTGTTTAGTTTAATGTTGAAGTCAAGCCGACCATGGTCTAGTCAACCATTGAGTCGACTACTAAGTTGAGTATTCAAATCTTCCAGTTGACTTATTTTCTAGTTGGTTTTAGTCTATCAATTGTCTGTCTCCAGAAGATCTGGAGATGTGATGAACCTTCATAACCATAGGTTCCAGCATGATATTGATCCAACCTCATAATGGGTAGAGGAGACTCAATCGAAAAAAATGATCAAGATTATGATATTGATATAGATTATGGCTGGGGTGGCTTCATTTGTATTCATATCTAAATGTACCAAAGGTGTAACACTAGTCACGACATGCACTAGACATGAAACTCATGTTTCCACTAGTTTCGTAGTTGTAGATCTCAATGAGGAGTCCGATGAATATAAGGAATCTAAGATAGAGGATGGTTCTATTATTGATGTTGAGCATCCCATTTATAGTAGTAGTGATTATTTTTATTATGATGATTGATTGGCATGTTGATCAATGATCATTGATATGTAGTAGGCCAGTAGCTTGTAGCACGATTTTAGACTCTAGAGGCTATTTAGATTCTTGTTGATTATATATTTTGTTTTAGATATGTATTGCATTCAATGTTGTTTTGATATATATACCTTACATGGTATATACATGCATATACTTTGCATATGTTGAGTCTAATATTTTGGAATCAAATTAGTGAATTTTTAAAATGTATTTTATTCATTATAAGTTTAATAATTTAAGTATTTTTAAGTGAAACAAGTCACAAAATTCAAACTAGTATGAGTGAAAGAAGAGTCTGAGTTGATGCTTGAATGATTATGAGTTTGAGTTCGAGTTTTAAAACATTGGTTCCTCCATAGTCATATAAAGGAGTCAACCACTATTAATTAAGAATTTAACAATAGTCCAAGGAATATGTCGAAGTTCATCCAATCATAGTTGATTGCTAAAGGCCTCATCAATAAACCAAAGATCTAGTGTGAATCCATCTCCTATGTTCACGACACTAATCAAGATTCATTTACACAAGAAGACACCAACACCATGCCACCAACAACTAAGGACTAAGTAGTTATTCCAAGTTTCTCTAACCATAGGTGATTGCGAATAACAAATCAAATATCTATACCAAGGCCCTCTCCTCTATTTACAAAATCTATCCGAGGTTCCATCACCACTGAACAACTCAAAACCATAAATTTCATCCAACATATCAACATTCATCCACTGGAATACTCCCATCAATATAGTAATACCCCACATGCATATACCATAATGAGGGCCAAGGGCATATGATCATACTTCACATTCAAACAAAAAGTGTGTAAGTGCCCTTTGTAGATATGGCTAACAATCATCTATTTTGTTTGATTTAATACCATCATCCACTAGCATTGCATGGCTCCTTTTATCTCATGTCACCATTTGATAAATAAAACTTTGAATAAGCCATGGATATACAACTGTGGGATTGGAGGTGTAAAGATCCTACATTTTTTTTATATATTTTTCCTACCTCTCAAGCATGAAGTATCATTTTCCCATTGATCTACTTGTTGGTTTAAAGTTTTGAAAACATGATAATTGCCTAGTAATTCAAATATTTTATCCTCCTCCTTGATTCTTGATATAAAATGAACCAAGTTATCATCCATTGGGGATATATAATTACTCATATAGAAAATGATGAGAGAAGAATCTCCCAAAATTGTCATATGTTGGATTCATGTAAAACCAATGACACTTAGCCCTTGATACAGGTCCAAAGCCTATGTTTGGTTATTTGATGCAATTATGAGGTCCCATTCAAAACTATCTAATGTTTTCCCAATGGGATCAAGGATGAACCCCCTCCCACCTCCCCACTGTATCTTCCAACCTCGTTCTCTTGTAACAATGTTAGGAATGGTACATTTAAATATTGTAATATACTCCACATTTAAAGGGAATAGTTGGTAGTTAAGGAAGGATTTGTCTTTTGCATATAAAGTGGAAGAGAATGGAACAATGTTTATATGATGAAGTTACGTTGATAATAGAATGGTTATTGTGCTCATGAATACTTTATGTTACAATGTATTTTTGGAATATTCCCATGATATCGGTGAGTCTAAAGTTCATTATTAATCTCACTCTTATTTCATTTAGAGCTACTGTATATGCTTATATATTAAAGTAGTATTTTTTTTTAAATATCTAGGACTAGCATGCCAATATTTGGGGGATGTTATTTATAATTATCCATCTCCCTATCCCATAGCATGATGGCAGTTGATGTTTCAATAAATGTATTTGGGAACTTCCTTGCTAAAACCGCATAGTTATAATGTTTGGAGGTATGAATCAAGTGTCAACCACTATCACATACATGACTCAAATGACTTATTTAACTCATATTGGTGTGGGATTTACAATATTGAATGGAACAAAATATATTTTGCAGTTTATTTGGTCTTGAAGAATTTGAATATTGGAATTTTAGGTGATCCATGTAGCCTAATCATGATTCTATTTTGTGGATGAGATTTACGACCTTTTGCACCTGACATTTATTTGTTCTAAAATGGATCATCATAAAATTTAACAAATATTTTGGTACTTTCTAGGTGTAAAAATTGGAGCTATTGGCTTGTATGGGACATTTTTAAAGGAAAGTCCTAATTTGAAGGATTATTTATCTTAAACCATTGAATCAATATCGAAGAATATATTACCATGGAGAAGGGTGAGGGTAATTTTATTTGTAAAAACAAGCATATGAAATTAGTGAAGGTGCATGTAAGGCCCCAAGCAGATAAAGAGTCATTAAATAATCCATGATTTGAGTGGATAGATGTGTTGTTAATATTAAAAAAAAATAGGCGAATAGAGATTCATGTACAAGAAATACAAGATTTGAGTGGACAGATGTCTTGTTAAAGAGTTCAAAGGGTTATTTGAATCGGTTGTTGTCAATATTGTTGTATATTTAGCTAATTTAAATTCCAATCTTTCTTGGGGATGAACACTAATATACTTGGAAATGCACAATAAACAACATGGATGATTTTACTAGAAATTCCATCCACCAATGTGGTAAAGCATCATTAAAACTAAAAGAAAACCATACTTAACATCAAATACCATAATAAAGATAAATCCATTGTTAACACCATTGATACAAGTGACATTTGTGAATCAGGTAAAGTCTTACAAGAACATTATCAACTATTTTTCCTCTCAAATTGTTTAATTCCTAACTTGAGTTGGAAGAAGACATTACAACTATTCTCTAATACATTTTATAGTATTCCTAACTTGAATTGGAAGGAAGGGCTACAACTATTTTCTAATACATTTATCATATGACCATCATATTCAATGATTTTATGTACCCACTTAAGCTACACACCACTAAAGTGAGGTAAACCATTGTGAAGGCCTATGGTTAAGTTGATCAAAACATATACTTCAATAATTGCAAGTTTCTCCTTTTATGAATGAGAGCCATCCTATACACAAAGATATAACAAGTTCTTGAATTTCACGTCTTTGGTGATTGACATGTCAGGGAGAACAAAGCCTTGCTATTAGCATCAATTTTTTTCCACATTTGTCTAGTGTGGAATACAATTAGTTGTGCTCGTCCCTCACCAATTATAGTTTATTTTTTTGGCAATCCTTGGACACTAAGAGTAACTAATAAAAGGTTTTCCTTGATGGAAATATCCAAGAATGCACCACTCCTTTGTGGGAACTTATGTGTGAAAATTGGTTAGACAGAGAAAATAACAGTGAGAATTTTTCCCATTAAAGGATATATTGTAAGCATAAATGCGACAAGGAAAAAGATTTCGATTCATAGAGAATTAGTGCACACTATTCATGGATTTATCCATCCCATAGTGGTAAGGACTCAAATGTCTTGTTATAATGAGCATTATAACACATTCACAATATTACAGAAGAAGAATTTCTCCAAGAAGGTGCTTTACTACAATTCAATTTTGGATATCATTCCTATTAAATTAATAACATTCTCCACAAATGAGTTAGTCAAGGGCCCTAGATCTATGTGATTCTACATCCATGGAAACTTAGCATTCATGGTTAGTTATTCAATGAATTTTTCTTGTGGTCCTAAAAGGAAAAGTATTTCTACCATTGTGTTTTGGAAGGATTTCCTAAGCAATTTGGTATTCTAGTTCTAATTACCGGGCATTTAATTAATCAACATTGGAAAGGAAACCTAGAGTATATTCACAGGGCAAGGATTATTACAAGACTAGAAATTTTATAAAAGGATAAGGGCACAAAGTATTCCAATATTTTTTTTTTTAAGATCAAGTTAATTCATACGGAGAGCAAACATTAAAGTGTAGAATTCTCAAATAGTTCAGATAACCTTAAGGGCATAAGAAGGAAAATGGGGGGGGGGTGTGGTGATGAGGACATGTCCATTATTATGATCAATCATGAGTATGAACTTTGGATATATCAAGCATTGTTTATATTAATGTTGAAGGGACCCGATTGAAAAAGGGAATAACTTAATCCACTACTAGTATCACATGTTTTTATTAATGATTGAGGAGTTGGGAATTTTTAAGCTATATTTCAAATGAAAAAGGAAATACCTTAAGCATGTTACTTTTTCTTGATAACTTAAAATTTAATTGACAACAAATTCTTGAAAGGAAATTGGAAATATACTTATCCAAATGGGTATAGGTGGCCACCCACCTATTCCACTAGCTCAAAACAGTTTTCCATTTTGGCAATTTTCTTGTAATTTGTACGGTTTTTCGGGTCCCAAATATTTGGGGCTGTTTTGAGGCCCTAAACAACATTTTTTGGTGGTTTTGGGACCAATTAATTGCCTAAAACTTGAAATTTAGCTAATTAAAAGTTGTAAATATCAGGTATACCTTTCCAACGGGCTATCAAACACCCCAAACAAAGATCACATGCAACATTTATGACCCCGAGAAGTTGACTATTCAGCTAACCACCTTGGGGCCACAAACTTTATGATGATTCATCTCCTAGGGTTAGGTTTAGGGTTTCTTCTTATCCAAGGATTTATGATAAAAGGATCGTCGACCTCATTTTGTATTCAGCTTGTCACAAGTGAGTGTATACGCTAGATATCTCCCTAGAGATGGAACTACCACCATTCTAGCTGCGTTTGTTTTACACTTTGTTCTGTTTCATTCATTTAATATAATATGAGTTTACTGTATCACTGTGTCTTTTTCCATATATCCGTGTATGTGAATATATATATGCTCTTTCATTTTGTTCAAACATAAATACATATCAATACATATCATATATATATCCAAACATAGACACACAAGGAATTTTTGTGAGTGTAGCAATTTCTCAGTACAAAAAATACTCAGTGGGCAAGGAAAGCATCTTCTATTCATATTAGATTTAACCTAGAAATGAGGATTATTCTATAAGAGTTGGCCTTGAAATTAGGAATATGGCCTAGAGAAAATTGTCATTAAAAATTAAGTGGGAAAGAAAACCATCTTCAATACACAATAGAGTTGACCTAGAAAAGAGGATTAGTGTATTAGAGTTGACCTAGATATGCATATAGACAAAATTTTTGTTGTAAATATTTGAGAAGAAATACAAAAGGAAATTTAAGTCAGAATACAAACATATTTAATGGATACTAAACCAATGTTTAGATAAAAAAATGCCAATGTAAATCCTTTAGAGAAGAAAGATGTAGAGGGACCAAATATTGTTGTGCATTTGAAAGGGTTGCAAAATTTGTACATAAATTATGAATGAATTAGGTGTATATGGATATAATTTACATACGTACAAGGGTTGTGTTAGATCTTGTGGTTAATATCTTTCATATCTCTTCAACCAATTTTCAACAAAGAAATATTTTCTAAATTTCCTCCGTTAATAATGAAGTTTACCAAAAAAAAACATTTAAATGGAATTATGAAACATTCTACATTTGAATTTTGATCTAAATTGTTAAGAAATTTTCCTCATAAGTAATGGAAATCAAGAAAAAAAAACAAATGGGTGAAAATGCGAATGAGAAACAATTTTTGAGTGAGGTGTGCACTTGAGATGTAATTTTCAATTCATTGTCCAACAAAATAATCAACTATATTTCTCAATCGAGAAATTTTATTTTTCTCAAATAAGAAATTAACATTTTCTTGATCAAGAGATTGGTCGAGTTTACTTAAGTTAAAAAAAATTCTCGACCAAGAGTTTAACATTTTCCTTGTATGAGATATTGACCAATTTTTACTATCAAACTCTTGGGTAAAACGCTTAGTTGAGAGTTTACAAAATCTCATCCGAGAATATGGGTTCTTGTCCAAACTATCAAGCGAGAGATTATATTCTTATCCAAACTCTCGACCGAGTGTTTTTTTGTTATATAAATTGAAAAAATTTCAACTCGTTCCATTGAATATTCATTCCAACCCAATGAAAGTGATCAAACAAACCCAAGCACATAGTCAACCTAAGCACATAAGCGATCCAACCACTAGGGTAATTGATCATCTACATTGATAGGTATGTTACTTATGATGTCTCAGTTTTCCTCTCTTCCCTTCTAGTAAGGTTATTTTGGTCACTATGTTCAGTTGAGTCCATCTCCCACCACATACCTATCCCAAAAGGAATGTTTGAGTGGAATTTCCCTTCTAATGGATAATTGCATTTTTTTAAAGAAATGTGATATGAAGTGGTTTTACTAATAGTTCATGAGAGAAATTATACATGTAGAGTATAAATAAAACAAATTATCCCAATAAAAATTCAATCATGCAATCTTTCTTTTGTGTCATATCAAGTACAATATGATGATTGGCGTCATTGCAATTTGGTCACGTGTTCTCTTTTGGATTGAAATTAAGACATGTAGAGTATAAATAAAACAAATTGTCCCAATAAAAATTCAATCATGCAATCTTTCTTTTGTGTCATATCAAGTACAATATGATGATTGGCGTCATTGCAATTTGGTCATGTGTTCTCTTTTGGATTGAAATTGGCCACATGTCTGTCACAATACTGGGCATTCATGGTCACATTTCATGTGCATGGGGTATTTTTTGGTTGATATCAAACAATACATGGGATGGAAATTTGAAATTTTAACCCTAGACCAAATTCTTGTGCTATCACTAGTACAAAATGAGAAATTAGGGACTAAAAATGATTAAATTTTGCATATAAATGACTTTTTTTAGTATGTGACTAATGGTATCTAGTATCTAATTTCTAGTATCTTATAGCTTAACTAATCTAGTCATATTGATTTTAGTCATTAATAGTTGCCTTATTTAATTGTATATTTGGTCCTTGATTTAGTCATTAATTGCCATAGTTAATGACTAAATCAATGAGCAAATATACGATTAATGACTTAAATAAATACAACTATTTTAGCTAAGCTATAAGATACTACAAATTAGCTACTAATAGTCGTTTATATGCGAATTTTAGTTAGTTTTTGTATTAAAAAAATATCATTTGTATTAGTCATTTATCTCTATTTGGTAGTTTCATATTCATTATATAAATGACTAATTTAGTAATTTTATATTATCTCATTTTCTTCATTAGTAATCAATATAAACAACTAATTTCATTGTTTATTCATTTTATTTGTGTTCATTATTAATCAATATAAATGAATATGATATTGTGTCTAAATTAAAAAAAATTCATACAATATTCATGCTCATCGAATCCGAATACGTGTAAATCATGCAAATTTGCATTAGTTATATACAACACTAAATAATATAAAGTACACATATAATTTCAACCATGTAAATTATATCATATGAAATGTCGAGTATTAGAGTATATATGGGTTTCCAACCAAATATCCGCTAATGGACTAATATTGGTCTATGAAAAGAATTGTCTCCATACTTGACATGAAAATCTTATACATTGATGACTTTTTAAAATATTACAATGACCACTAAGTGAAAGCTTGGCAATTCCCATAGAAATACAATGATTCTCTTATTGTCATTTAATAAATACCCACAATGCTCTCGCACATCTTGTTTCCCAACACATGTCATATGTTTTCCTTGAAGTCCTTCCCTCTTTCTATGTAGAGGCCATCTTTTGACTCTATGATTTGAGACTTGAGATTTTCCATCCTCCATAAATTCAACATTGCAAAGTGAAAAGACAAGGTATTAGTTTATACTATATTGAAGAATGTTGCAAAACACCTATGACTTGAAGAAACAAGGGATCAACCAATAGTGAATTAAATAATGTTGCAAAACACACTACCAACAATACAAAAACTTTGTAATGAAGGAGCTACACGGAATATTTTCATTCCTAATACAAAAACAATAAAAAATACTATAAAAGAATGCATAGTTAGCTCATAAAAGAACAATGTTTATAGTAACAAATAGAAGACTTCTATTCAAAATTGAATATCATGGCTAGAAATCCGTATCAAGGAAAAAGAGACCTAGTGATGTCTTTGCTACATGAAAACACATCTAGAGTAACCCTAAAATCTAACATTGTAAAGTTATAAAATGACTTCAAAACAATTGTCAAAGAGATAGACCATATTGCTTTCCTAATATCTTATGTTGCCACATCAAATCCTTTTTAGGTGACAAGACACCATAGATTGATATATTTCTTCATGATTAAATTGTGAGGCTATTAATTGTTTACATGATAAAGGTTCATGCACAAAAAAATCTAGTTGATAGTTGGTTGTATGACATAGATAAAGTCTAATGACACATGTTCAATTGTCTAGTTATTGAAATGATCATAAATAATAATTAGATTAAGGTTTGCATGTTCTTCTATTTACTTTTTCTTTGGGGAATAAAGGGAAAATACCTAGTAGTAATAGGTTTCCAACAATTGGAAATGGTAAAATAGGATAAGAGATGGTCATGCTTGAAGTATATTAGGAACGGATTCCCCCCCAATTTTTATGGTTTGTAAAAGCAGTAAATAATGTGATCATAGTTAATGTCATCCCCACTGCCCATACACATATATGAAATGCATGCATGTAGACATAAATACCACCTACTGTTAAAGGTGCGTAACAGAAAATGTGGGGTTTAAATTATGGGGGACTTTCTATTTTAACCGTAAAGCTGATTTACGCAACAATCTGGGTGTCAACTAGCTATTAATAAAGAATACATTTGGGAAATCTATACTTTCCTACGTCCTAATGTAATTTGCACTACATAAATCTACAATGAACCTTTTTTCACAGTCTAATTGGGATAAAACAAAATAAAAGAAAGATAGGATGAAGCTTCAAGGATCAACTTTCAAGAACAATATGGTTTAAATATTAAAAAATGGATGGAATTCTAGCCCAAATATCCATCCACCATAATAATTTATAGAAATAATAAATCTTAAACATTAAAGCTACAAATTGCAAGAAACTCATACTTGAACTTTGTAGTGAGAAAAATAGACAACTAACTTTTAAAACTTTAGTCGATGAAAAACACATGCACAGATGCATCAATAAATAATTTGTTAAATATCGAAGACAAAAAACAATTATATGTCCTCGAGGAAATATGCACACATGAATGATAGGTTGCTACCAGATTCCATTGAATTAGAAAAATTCTAACTCTAGCATACACAATCAATCTACCATTAATAAATTTCAAGTAAACAAAAAGATGATGATACAAAATAACTCATTTATACAACATAAAAACTAACATTGAAAATATCAAATAATAATGTACATAAACAAAAGGATAGTGCACCAGAGAATGTAAAATTCTAACCGACCCATGCTAGTTGGCACAATGCACTGTTTAGAAAGAACCTGCAATAGAACCAATAATCAATAATGAATATTCACTATAATAACTGACCATCTTCATGTATAAATTCTCAATCCATTCTTTTATTAGAATCACCTATTATGTGGTTATGGAAATAATTAAGTATACAAGCACAATGATATACATGAATAATAATCCAACAAAACTATATGATTAACACCGTTGATTGATTCCTTCAAAATAACATTCTCCAGTGGAATTTACACTATTAGAAAAAGAGAGATAGATGACTAAAAAACAACTACAAATCACATATAAATGACTAAATTTAGTCACGTGACTAATAGTTATTTATTTCCAGTCACTTATAACACAACTAAACACTTGACCAAAATTTTATAGTCATTTATTGGTTGTTCTAATTGATAATTTCGGTCGTATATTTAGTCATTGTTTTAGTCATTGATTGTTGTTAACGTGCCATTTTTTTAGTCATTGATTATCGTTAACATGTAATGTATTTATTCATTGATTGTTGTTAACTGACCATTTATTTAGTCATTGATTATGGTTAAGTGGTCATTTAGTGTAGTTAAGCGGTCATTTATTTAGTCTAACTAGTAATTTATTTAGCCATTGATTGTTGTTAACGAGTCATTTAATTAGTCATTGATTTTTGTAGATAGGGCATGGATGAATTAAACCATCAACCTCCTTCCTATAAGACATGTGCTTTTCCATTGAGCTAACACCCTTAAATATATCAATCAAAGTTCACACTAAAAAAATTAGTTTAGTTAAATATATACGATGAAACTAGAATAAATGGAGATCCAATAGGAATCCCATTCAAATATACACAGAAACTAGAATAATATTGTTTAGTAATACCCTTACCAACCATTTCGTATTTTGATATTCTATCATTATTGAAGATGTGCGGTCAATAAAAATATAATATATATATCAACATCAAACAAAAATGACATAATTTAGACTTCATCATATATATATCATATATATACAGTATGTTGGACCAATAGTTCTATAAAGTTAATATTTTCATTGTTCATGTATATTTCAGTGTTTGGACACAATAATATTTTCTCACTTCCTTGATTTGCTTCTTCATTATTTAAGAGTGATTTCATGATAATGGACCACACTCGTATTACCTCTTCTTCAAGTAAACATGTCCCATCAAAAGAAACTTCTTGAATCACAATCAGTGACAAATTGCATGACATTAAAGTTGCAGCATGACTTGGAAGTGATGCTCTGGCTTGATGGTAACAACACGAGGCATATGACAACCATGCTTTAGAAAAACTTGGAAACAAAAGTGTAGCTACTCTAACAGAAGCACTAACCACCTCCTCAACTATCAAGTTCTAGCTGCCAGTTGACATCCATCCAATTTCCCTTGAAGCGGCTCCCTCATCCAAGTTAGCAACAATATAACTTGGTTTAAACTTAGGGTTATTTAAACTCGTTTTTGGGAGTAAGTTTGGCCAATGTATTTCAGAATACTTTTCTTTCAACCAAAATGCTAGTTTCTCACATGCCTTTTCCTTCAACATATTGCTAGATGCAGAAACAAACAAGGCATAAAATGTTATGTAAGAACGTACCAATGACTAAAGATCTACTATGGATTCCTCACATTTTCCCTCTACAAAAAGAAGAATACTCTCATATTGTAATATTGCAACACATCATTCAGAAAATTCATCTTTGTGATATTTTCAAATTTAATGGAAGAATGGACTTGTCTTTGTACATAAAAAGAAATAATGAGAGTTCCATCGACCAAATCTCACTAAAGACAAATTATGATCAATTGATTACCTCGGGGTTAATATCATGTAGAACCAACCCATATACCTTCAAAACATTTACAAGTTCAAAATTATACTCAATGTGTTAAAATATTGAAGCTTATATTGACCTAAATGTACCATATAGGGAATGACCACCTATCAATTAAATGTGTTATTACTTTGATTTTGTTGAATACTACAATGTAAATGACTAGTGGAAGTGCATAAAATTCAGTAAGGTAAATTATAATATAGACATATTCTTAGCAAATACTTATTAACATTTTGTAAATACAATTTTTTGGTATACGAGTCATCAACTAAGAAAGTAGAGCCATTGCAATTATACACTTTTACAATCAAACAAATTTTGACTATGAAATAAGAAATAGAACCCGTGCCATACAACTAAACATTGAAATAAAATTCTATCCCTCCCAACAAATATAATAATTTTGTTTATTTTTCACTATTAGCTCTGTAACGTCCCCGACCCTATGACCGGAGAAGAGGGCGCTACCATACCATTATCTATCTGGGAAACTAGCCACATGAACATACACATAAAAATTGAAATGCTTTGAACTAAAACATGCGTACATCATTACCATACAGCGGAAGCAAAACCATACATTCAAGCATTTAGCACGTTCATTGTAATTCATTATCAAATGTAATTGCAGGGATTTAAACACAAGAATACTTATCTTATGAAGAAGCTCGTCTGCAACCAGCTATGTTGCTGCAAAGTTCCACCCAACCATAGGCTAGTGTGCTCCTTAATCCCTCAGCAACACTGCCACCTCCGAGCTAGGCATGATTCCCCAAGGAATAAGGAAACTAAGCAGGCTCACACATAGCCAAAGATACACAACTCAGACAAGCCAACATAGTTGGGTTTATCAGGACATCAGAGAGATGGGAAAAGCTGACCACTAAGCTAGTGGGCTCATTGAAGAGCTAAGGAGACCTACACCAGAACTAGCCTGACTTCTAGAACACCCACACAAAACCAACACAAGGAATCAGTCCCTTCTCTGCTACACAGTCCCTCAGGCCCTGACTTCCCTTCCAGTGTTATTCAGGGGGTGTGGAGAAGAAAGCCATCCCTCTAGCTATGTCTATGAGGATCCCAAACACACTAGGTTTATCAAGCATACCAAGTCTTCATTCCCACTCCAATACAGTCCAAAGACCAACCATTGCATACACACGGCAAAATTGAGCAATTCACAGCTCTGGTGAAGAAAAGAAAACACCACAGAGCAAAACCGAGGCAACAATTTGGGTAATACATAGCTTTGTCTGGGAAATTTGATTCCTGAGTTGTTCTTGGACCTATTGTGGCCAAAACGACTCAACAGGAACCCACAACAACCCAAAATTCATGGGGAAACCAGCAACGATTTCTCAGTTGCGTGAGGAAATAAAAACAACCCGTGTGGAGGTGAATTCACATACCTAGACCCATAACATGAAGAGAAATACACACACAACAAAATCATGAGGGTAAGGCCACTCTCCCAGTTCTCTGCGTGAGGTAAAATGCCAAAATCTGTGCGTGAGGAGAAGAACAACCGTCTCTGTGTGAGAATGGGAAAAATGGAAGAATGCCCACGTGAAGAGGAACAGATCCCTAGTGGAGTGTGCATGTGGGCAAGGATTGATAGTCCTTCCACACACCACTACCCATACAAAACGTTTTCCCAGGCCATAACTTCCCCCAACTAACTCCAGAGAATTTAATTTGGTAGTTGATTGATTGATGGGTTCTCCTATTGACATGTGGTTTTTTTTCCTATTGGCCCTGAAGATTAAATAATCCCCCCTCCTTATCCTTATGAAAATCATGCCCTTTTCATTATGGTTGCATTGACATAGCCAGTTGGGGTTTATTTTAATTAAAATGCATGTTTACATGATGCCAAATTTAATATGTGCCAGATAGCATGATATACCATCGGTAACGATTTTAATTGCCGAAACATAAAACGTTAAATCGATGGTGGTACTTTTGCCTTTAGCTCCACACCACGATTACTTACAATATATACATCATATACATTTATTGAAAATGGGGTCAAAACCGGGGTGTTACATTCCCCTCCCCCTTCAATAGCACTCCCCTCAGTGCTTTACAAAATTGAACAAAAATGCTACATTGGTACCACCTCAATGTTCCATAGAATTGAAAAAAAATGGGTGTGCCAATCGCATGGCATCCTCCAGCTCCCACCTGACCTCTTTAGGATCGTAGTGCTCCCATTGCACCTTTACCTGCCCTATGGCTCGATTTCGGAGCATTGTGACCTTCCTGTCGAGGATGCGCATTGGATTGATTTGGAACTCTCCCTCGGGTTCCACCTGAATCACATCCCAATTTATCACATGGTTAGGATCATGTACATATTTCTTAAGCAAAGAAACATGAAAAAA
>LPNX010765591.1:370790-439736 GCA_001517045.1 Pseudotsuga menziesii
ATCTCACTGCTTCTTCATGGCCCATTGAGGCCCATGCTGCAACATGAGCTCTGATACCACACTGTAACATCCTCGACCCTCCGACCGGCGAAGAGGACTCTACCATAACATTATCTATCAGGGAAATTAGCCCCATGAACATACACATAAAAATTGAAATGCTTTGAACTAAAACATGCGTACATCATTACCATACATCGGAAGCAAAACCATACATTCAAGCATTTAGCATGTTCATTGTAATTCATTATCAAATGTAATTGCAGGGATTTAAACACAAGAATACTTATCTTATGAAGAAGCTCGTCTGCAACTAGCTATGTCGCTGCAACGTTCCACCCAACCATAGGCCGGTGTGCTCCTTAATCTCTCAGCAACACTGCCACCCTTGAGCTTGGCATGATTCCCTAAGGAATAAGGAAACTAAGTAGGCTCACACATAGCCAAAGATACACAACTCAGCCAAGCCAACACAGTTGGGTTTACTAGGCCATCAGGGAGCTGGGAAAAGCTGACTGCTAAGTTGGTGGGCTCACTAAAGAGCTAAGGACACCTGCACCAGAACTAGCCCGACTTATAGAACACCCACACACACCAAACACAAGGAATCAGTCCCTTCTCTGCTACACAGTCCCTCAGGCCCTGAATTCCCTTCCAGTACTATTCAGGGGGTGTGGAGAAGAAAGCCAGCCCTTTATATCTGTCTATGAGGCTCCCGAACACACCAGGTTTATCAAGCATACCAATCCTTCATTCCCACTTCAATACAGTCCAAAGACCAACCACTGCATACACACAGCAAAATCGAGCAATTCACAGCTCCGGGGAAGAAAAGCAAACACCACAGAGCAAAACCGAGGTGACAATTTGGGTAATACAAAGCTCCGACTGGGAAATTCGATACCTGAGTCATTCTTGGTCCTATCATGGCCAAAACAACTCAACAGGAACCCACAACAAACCAAATTTCGTGTGGAAACCAACAACGATTTCTCAGCTGTGTGAGGAAAGAAAAACAACCTGCATGGAGGTGAATTCACATACCTAGACCCATAACATGAAGAGAAATACACACACAACAAAATCGTAAGGCTAAGGCCACTCTCCCAGTTCTTTGCGTGAGGAAAAATGCCAAAATCTGTGCGTGAGGAGAAGAACAGCCATCTCTGCATGAGAATGGGCAAAATGGAAGAATTCCCACGTGAAGAGGAATGGATCCCTGGTGGAGTCTGCGTGTGGGCAAGGACTAACAGTCTTGCTAGACACCACTGCCCATGTAAAACGTTTTCCCAGGCCATAACTGCCCCCAACTAACTCCAAAGAATTTAATTTGGTGGTTGACTGGTTGATGGGTTCTCCTATTGACATGTGGCTTTTTTTTTCCTATTGGCCCTAACGTTTAAATAATTCCCCCTCCTTATCCTTATGAAAATCATGCCCTTTTCATTATGGTTGCATTGACATAGCCGGTTGGGGTTTATTTTAATTAAAATGCGTGTTTACATGATGCCAAATTTAATATGTGCCGAATAGCATGATATACCATCGGCAATGATTTTAATCGCCGAAACATAAAACATTAAATCAATGGTGGGACTTTTGCCTTTAGCTCTACACCACGATTAATTACAATATATACATCATATACATTTAATGAAAACGTGGTCAAAACCCGGGTGTTACAAGCTCAATGGTCGTAATGTATACTTAAATAAGGTTTCACAAGGGTCTGGATGCAATAAACATTGCATCCATATAGTCTACATAGATTTCCATGTTTGGGATTAAATCTTACATCATTATATATTCATGGGTATTCGGTGGCATGTTGTTTATGCTACCACTTTCGAGGTAACATTCAATATTAAATTCGATACTATTGTGCTAGATGTGGCAAGCTCCAAGGCCTTTCATATATATAATTTAATATATCCTTCATCCAATGCAAGCATCAAAACCACCCATATATTCCAAAGAAAACCTTGAGCCATATTAAGGTGGAAGATAACAAGTGGGTGAGCCATAGGAGGAAAATGACTACAAATTAAGTGATATGATGCCCATTCTTAGTCTGAACATATGCATATTAATATATTAACTAATATCCTCAACTTAAAAGAAACAAACACCACAAATGGTGCAAATAGAAGAGGCTACAAAATATAAATATGCCAAGTCAATAACTAAGAAAATATTTCACCAATGCATGAACCAACAATAAATCTTTTCTCATAGGCTATTTTGTTACTTGTCTATTTATTTATGTATAGGCTATGGATGGTTTAATTTACATATACTTATCTACATTTTCTAAATCAAGATATTGCTTAAAACAAAAATCTCAATCTCACTTAATCTATAGTTAATGAATCAATATATCTTTAAAAACAAATAATTTATCTCATTTTTTTTTGAAAAAATGAAAGGAGACGTTGCACAACAAATTAAATTCAACCACTTATGTTCCACGGCCATGAATTTCAACACTACAATGGTTTGATTTCTATTTTAAATGTGATATATATAAAAGCTTGTCTAATGCATATACGTTTAGAATGCAGACCACAAAGAAGTTAACTAGTTATTTTTATGTCTTTTGCTAAATGAATACCATTTTCTATTGAGATAGCATTTCTACTTTTATGTAACTATAATTTTATTCAACTATATAACAATTTGTTAACAAAAAGAATGGGTATAAAATGTCACTCACATTTATCGAGTGCATCAAATACTAATATCTATGAAGCAACGTCTCAAATAAAAGCTTCAATTCAGAACCAATCCTCAACGGCAAGAAACCAAAAATTTATATTCTATAAGATTGGTTTTCTGGGCATCTAAGAAGAACATTTAAAATTATTAAGGAACTATCCCACACCTTGGAACTAAGATATGGGATCTTTATTTTTTTTTCAAGACAAATTACAAACCCTAATTTCTAATAAGCTTAATGCACCTCAAGTGATGATCTACAAAAATGTTAGCCCTACATTAAATGAAAGGATTTAAATTTTCCATGCAAAGCCTACAAATTAATATTAAACTAATCATGCAATGAAATAAAGAAACCCTCAAATGTACCCAACTTCACAGAATAGAGAAGTTCATTATAATACATACCTTGACATTGCTGACAATTGAATGAGCATCATTAACGATAGGTTGAAATTCATATTTTGTTATTAGAGGAGGTAGGCATGATACAAAAGTTGATGTTGTCAGCATGTTTATGCAATGAACTTTAAAAACATTCAGATATCAGTTAAAAATGTCATTAGTTTAAAAAATACATAGATATATTAAAAAAGATGTTAAAAAACTTATCATAACAGCAAGAAGTAAAATAGCCCATGGGATGTAGAATAGACGGTAGATGGGTGCACTGTTAAGGCACTCATTGCGTAAGGTCATTGGTTCGAAACTCCATGGGACTTGCTTGCTTACAAAAAGAGAGAGCAAGAAGTAAGGTAATAGTTTCCACACTGTACTTTCCATGATCGACGTAATCTCCCAAAATGAGGTAGTCAATATACTTGAAAGACATGATGTAGAAAATAGTCAAAGATGATCCTAGGAATAATAGAGATGAAATATAATCGGACATTGACTGCTAACTCTAAGTAAACACTGTCCAGCCAAGGCTATTCACTACCCAATTAATGATAAGAGCACCAGTGGAAGGAGGGTATCATACAAAAGAAAGGCCAGGGATTTTGTCAAACTGAGATAGGAGTCACATGCCTTCCAATAGTACTAGAAACATAATAGAGCTTACATAAGAGGGTACGAGAGTTTTACCAGTGCCAGTTAACTTAGTACCAGTAGCAAGTGTTGATGGGGCGGAAGCACCATCAGTAGAAAAAGGGAATGAATCAACGATTTAAATATTTCCCCATCATCCATTTTTTAAACTTGAGGAGATTGAGTCCCTTTCGGTATGATCAATCCTTCGGAACCCACAGGCATATAGTCCAATTGTCTCATAATCGGTTCTTCTAGATAAACCTTGCATATGAGAGAAAACATAAGAAACATAAAATGATTGTTAAATAATCAAGAAAATTTGGAGCACATAACAATGCAAAAATAACTAACGGAAACATCTCACAAATTTGCTCATTAATCAATAGTACATATATAATGATACATAATGCATTGCATAACTGACCTCTAATGGTATGACTGTTAGGGTAAGATAAAGAACTTAGATTAGAGTTTTCAACATCCCCTTAATCATAAGTTCGTTCTTTCCTAAAAAAAACCACCACCACTTGAAAATCAACAATGTGTCAAGGGAATTCAAAGAGTATAAAACTCAAGAAGGTCAACTACTAATGGCTGAAAAGCTCTCTGACACAAAATAGTAGTAGAAGATGAAGACTTATACTAAGTAGCATAGTTTCAAGTTGAACATAAATTAACACAACAGGATTTGAGGGCAAAATCCGACGACAAAATCCTACGGCATCTGACAGAAAGTACTTTTTGGTCGGATTACAATGATGAAAAACGTTGTTTTGTCCGATTTGTTTTTGAAATCTTGAAGAATCGTTGGTTTTTCGACCTTCATGGTAGTCGATTTTTCAACTAGGTTTGTTGTCGGATTTTCAACGTCCCCATAAATAAATAATATGTTATGTCTCCCAGTAAACTCAATCTCTATATGCGGGCATGCCTGTTTGAATATGGCAGCAGACAGCAATGGCGCTTCCAAATTAAGTTTTTGTGTCATTGTAGAAATGGTGGTATCTTGGGTACTGGAAACCGAGAATCAATTTGCAACCATCAATCGGAAGTGATCGTCTCTCTCCTTCCTGGAATTCTGGGGCAACCCTATGTTTACAAACCAACCCTTTTGTCCTAGGGAAAATCGATGTAAACAACCATTATTCTTGTCATTGGACCATGAAACTTAAATTTATTAGTACATAAACATGCCTGTTTTGTACGTTTTTATTTGATTCGGGGTAAGGAGCCGGCATCTGGATGCTCACTATACAATTATATGGTCTAAACCTTGAGTTTTACTTGCCTTCTTCCCGGTTCAGTACCTTTGGCATAAATACATGGATCTCAGGCCATGTAGGGTGTTCCCAAGCTCATGACACAACTAGTATATTTATTAATTGCTAGTCCAAAAGCATGGACTTGGCCAAATATCCAATCAATGATCGATTTGGAAAAATCCAAGAATAAGGGTTAATGCAAGAATGTTCGTGGAAGCAAAAGCATTAGAGCTTGGTTGTTGGGGTTGAAGCCCAAGGCATCTTTTGAAACCTTGAACTAGCTGCCACAGTACAATATAGTGTTCAATAGCAGAGATTCACACATTTGTTGAAGGGCGTGGCCAAGAAAAATATGATATTTCTGTCGTAGAAGTCGTAGAAGGAGAAACTCGTGTTACAGTGTGTGTGGGAAGTAGCTATTTCTACTGGGTGTGTTATGGAGCTATCTCTTGTGTTATAGATCTTTATTGAAATTAAATCTTCATTCTGCTGCCGCTTTTGCTTGTGTGAAGTTTGATATCTACCAAATTCACTCAATATTATCTACTGAAAGACATCTACAACAGTTTATATTTGTTCATTGAAGTATGCCCAGTTTGTGCAATACCAAGGAGAAAGTTGAAGTTGTGGAGGACACATTTTTCCATTGTTGTTAGTGCATCGAATTTTCCATGCATGTATTCACTTATTTTTGAGTAAAATATCGATTTGGAAATTATTAAAAGTATGATTTATGCTTTATATTATTACTGTAGCATTTTATTTTGCAAGCTTAAATGTTGTGGATGGTAAATGTTACATATGCTAAATGGTCAATGTAAATGTTAGCATTTTTCTATGCCTTATTCGACTTGTGAATGGTGTTTGCTAGGGTCAAATTTCTTTTGTTAGCATTGGTTCCTTTCCTTTAGGCGACTCTTCTTCCCAGCTCTTTAATATCGTTGAAGCTTGAATTATCCTTGATCCTCTAAATTCAGGCTCTACGTAGCTCCTCTGCTATTTATCTTTTTAATCATTTATAAGCAGTTCATAAAGGTTTTGATTGTAAAGTCTGTACTATTTAGTTCTAACACTGTTTTTGAAATATGTCATGATTCCCTTAGGATTTTCCAAAGTGGTTAGTTTTTGGATTTTCTTAATATGCCACTGTTTGCTGTTAAAAAGTGGTCATTTTATATTTGTTATTTTATGAAGATCATTTGTAAGGGAAAGGTTAGGGTTTAGGGTGAAATTTCTTATATTTCTTAGAAGTGAAATTTGCTTTCATTTGGGAGTGTGGCTTTATCGGATCTCTTTGGAAGGACAACTCATCACATTGCTCTATCTTGTTTTTCCACCCTCTGCAATGGAGGGCAATCCTTCTCGTAAAATTTTCTTCATTTCTAGAAATTTACCTGCCCTTCTTCTCATATTACTAATTCTGTCTTGGAGATGGAATTTTTACCCAACTACACTAATTCAATTAAATCATTGCGATCCTTTCTTAGATGCAATGTACTATAACTTGGTACTCTCAGAGAACATAATTCTTAACCATTCGAGTTATCATAAAAACATGCTCACACATAGGTGGATACTTTCAATGAGATAAGAATAGAAAAAATAATTTAACAATATTGGTGAAACATGCACAAGAGGAAGTTTATCCATTAACCCATGGAACACAACTTTGGAAAACAAAACTCCTATATGATCATTGCTACATTCAAAACTTCCCTTTCTTTTGGGAGTGTGGTTTTACTAGGTGTCTTTAGAAGAACAACTGATCACTCTACTCAGTCTTTTTTTTTCCACCCTCTTCACTGGAGTGTAATCCTTCTTGTAGAGTTGACTTTATGTGCAGAAATTTCCTAGTCCTTTTGGTTGTATTACTCATTCTGTCTTGAATTAGATAATTTTATCCAACTAAACCAATTGAATCAAATCAATGTTGATCATTTCTAGATTTAAAATTTTAATATAGTATTACCTGGTTCACTCAGTGAACAGTGCAAGTCCTTAACCATTCCTTTTATTAGAGAAGGCTACTTACAAGTTACAATTATCTTGATACTTTCAACGAGATAAGAGTGCAAATGAATAATTTGATAGTTTTGGTGAAAGATGCACAAGAGGAGTATTACCCATTAACACATGGAATGCTGCTTTGGAAGACAACTTCCATGTGGACAATTGCTGCCTTGAAAACTCCCCTTTGGATTTCTTTTGGGAGTGTGCTTTTTCCAGATCTCTTTGTAAGGACATCTCATTAAAATGCGTTGTCTTGTTTTTGCACCCTCTGCACTGGATGTAATGATGTAATCCTTCTTCTGAGTTGGATTCATGTGCAGAAATTTCCCAACCCATTTGGTTATATTACTAATCCTGCTACAGAGCAGACATTTTTATCAAAGCACACCCAATTGAATTAAATCACTCGGCGAATAGTGCAAGTCCTTAACAATTCCATTTATCATAAAAGCTACTTTCAGTGAGATAAGAATGCAAATAGATAATTGGATAGATTTGGTGAAAGATTCACTAGAGGAAAAACTTGTTTCCATTTGGCAGACCCTTGTTGTCTTGACCAATGGAGAACTCCATTCCAGGTTGTATTTATCTTGCCACATAAACCATTCTTCTGTGAAGGTTCCCAAAGTTTTCGAATCGAAATTTTTTACAAGATCATCCTCAATTCACATCCTCAATACTTCATATTGTGGGCGCCCCACTTCCCCTTCCCTCCCTTCTTTGTTCTATCTTATTTTGACAAGCTGTTTATGTGAGAAATTGTTTTACTTCCATGCTAAGGAGTCTTGACAGTTTGAGTTTGTGATGTTTGGCTCTATCTAATGTTAGCTCAAAATAATTTGTGGGGTTGTGAATTCTTAAAACTTGTATCCCTTTCTCTTTTAAAAGCATCCTTGAGTTTTCTTTTTGTAAATGGATTTTTTGTTTTGTCTCTTCTCAAGTGCATTCTTCTTTACTGTATGATCTCTTATGGATTCATCTTTATTTATTTATTTTGTAGTTTTTCCTAGTAATGTTCATGACAAAATATCTCTCAGGGTCACAAGGCATTGTGACATTTGAGGATTGTGATGGGCTTTCATGGAGAATAGAGTGGTATGCATACCTGCAGTCTGGATGAAGACTTGTGTTCACTACTGGATGGTTCGAATTTGCTTATGATCATAATGCTTTTGAATTTAACATGGTTGTGGAATATCATTTGAGGACATAATACGATACAATGGAACATGGTATGTGAAATATCATTTGGGGACATCATATGACAGGCCTAACAATGGTGGAAAAATGATCCACCTTTCTTTAGTTCCTAATCCCAGTCACTTAGAAGCAGTTGATCCATTTGTTGTTGGGAAAACTAGAGAATAATAGTATTATTCAAACACTATTCAAATGACAAATAAAGGAATAAAAATGTGGATGTATTGATTCATGGAGATGTAAGTCCTCACGCCGTTGGATTTTCGACGCCTAGGCCATGTACAGGCTGTTGGATTTTCGACGCCTAATTTGACAAACATATAATAGAAACAACGGCTTCCAGGTGTCAGATTGAAGTGCTATTCGTCGGAATTTAGACACCTAATTCAAATAAAATGGTGTTGAAAATTCGACAGAGTTGAATTCATGTCGAATAACCAACGAATTCCCACCGACGCCAAAAATAAATGTTACCGTCGAATAACAGATACGTGTCTATCGAATTTCAGACATCAAAGCTGTCAGATTTCAGGTTCAAATTTACTTGTGTAATAGTTTTAAGTTGACCATAAAACTATCAAAGAGGTTGCATGGTTTCAAGTTGACCATAAAACTATAAAAGAGCTCAAAATATATGAAGATGTGCTTTCAGGATTACCACTAACCAACCAAAACAATGTGATGGTTTCAAGATTACCAAAAAATTTCAATAAAACAAGTAGACTCTCATGTGTTCTACTCAATCGATGTTTCTAGAAACTTTTGACTTTCACTTTGTATTGAAATTCAAAATTTAGTAATAAGGCTGCATACTTGTATCCCATTTGATCATCTATTCATCCTTCCCTAGCCATCACAAGATGAGAAGCATTGCCATTTTCTTGTGTTAGTTTTTCTAATATAATTAACTTGATTATGATCTTTAGCTGAAATAATAAGAAGCATAACAATATACAGAAGATAGAGTAGATACACAAAACACAAATATTTTCACCAGGGAAACCATAAAGGAGAAAACCCCGCAAACTTCCTTAGAATAGTTCCGTCACCAAGACAATATCACAAGATGGAAAAACCTAATAAGAAGAAGTCTTCTGCAACTCTGTCTCTCTCTCCTTGTCTTTCTCTCTCACCTCATGCGAACTTGAGTGAGCGTGAGTGTGTATAAATGAGGAAGGGCGCCTCCCTATTTATACCCTTCAAGTGACTGACCTCCCAGCTTGAATGGGCCACCCTCTAACCCTAACAAGGCCGACTTCTCCTAGAGAGACTCCAAAAATACATCACATAATATTATACTGGGGACTATTTCCCCGACTTACAACGGAGTTTATACCTCAAGGACCATACACAATAATGACATCCCAAAAGAAGGGAAACACATCTCCGATGGGGGTACAGCATACAATGATAATATACATCAGAATATCTTTCAAAGTTACAAATACAACAACAGGATGTGTAAAAAATGTTGCCAATTAGTTGAAGAAAGATCGTTATTCATGTGAAGACCTACGACAGACCAAGAACACATCGCAGTGATATAATAATACGTCATAAGTTTTTTTTCTTCAACGATTTATGGGACTTGTTTTTTAGAAGTATATCAATTTATTCAAAAGGTAGCAACTAAATTAAAATAAAGAACATGCCAATCACAATGGTAAAAATTTCAATATGGCATGATTGGATTGTTTTTGAGAAGGAATTTATCAAAACCCTGAGAAAGGAGTTGCGTTTTTCTTGGTTGCATGTGAGACAAAATTCGCAAGATATGGCCTAAAACTCTTGACTTTAAATTTTGTTGTAGTAATGAGGACAAGGAAGAATATAAGTAGGCAAGGAACATATATTTGAGTTTTGCAGCTTGTATATTTGCAGTAAATTATGCGGGATATGATGTCCAGTACTAAATTGTGAAGAGTCGTCAAAGAAACTGAAATTAACAAGATAAAAGTCCATCATTTTTTTGTTGCGGAGAAGAAACTCTAGTGCCTCCTACAGTTTTATGAAGATAAAAAATGGAGTCATCGTCGCCATTTTGAAGAAGAAAGGGCTGCCCATTGAAAAATCCACTACGATTGTTAAGAGGAATCTGACTTCGAGCGAAGAGGAGCAAAAATGGAATTGAATATCCATTAGGGAAGACATAAAGCTATTATGAAGAAAGTCCCAACCATGGTTTTGTGTAGACTGAATTCGTCAAAGGAAGTCAAATTTGTTATTATTGTGAAGGAAATCCAGTGAAATCTTGTTGGTAAACAAAGACCGTTGTACGAGGAGAAAACTATGGAAACAGACATGGTTGATTGTGAGTTAGCATTGAAAACTCGATGAAGAACTGGCTGCATGCACAAGAATGGCTCTTGAGAAACACCACTGAAATTGTGAAGGTGAAATAGGTAAAGAGAAACAAATTCATGCCGAGAAAAGCAGTAAAGAAAGAAGCAAATCTGCTACACTCCCAAGTAAAAAATGCAAAGGTAAAGATCAATTAAAATAGTTTTGTTTTAAATAAAAGATTTGTCCGGCATTGTGTTAGCATAAGCAGAATGAGGAGGATGTTGTTACGGAGAATATTTCTTATGGCTTGAGGTAGGCACAATAAATAGGACGGCACTAGAAATAAATCCATTTTTAAGCATGCTAAATATACAAGTGAAAATGACATTAAGGGACAAAGGGGCATACCTTATTCCAAATGTTCGATGTAGATATTTGTTGAGCTTTCAATCAAACTTTTACCTACACATTTCCCTCAACAACAACAAGATGTACAAGAATAATAAACGTAAAGTGTTAGAATCTAATCTAACATGTTATATTCCAATATATAACCAAAGTAATTACATCCACAAATAAAAATATTTTTAATTACACTTGCAATAGATGAGAAATGGATATTCATATTAATATGAAAAAGATAAAAATGACAAACTCTATCGGCACCTCGTCAAACTCGAGAAACTAAGTCCCTCCACTTGGGCCTCCACCACTTAAATCCTTCATACAAAGGCAAGCTCACAAAGATTGAGGCAAGCTTGGGAAATAGCACTTATGGTTGCTTCAAAGATAGACGGATGCATAATCAAGTACATAAGAATGGGGCACATTTCCACTATAGTATATTTTCTCTCCAAAGTTATCCTCATTTAATGCTTGATAGTAGCTCAATATATAGCCCTTCAATTGGAAGTGAAGGGTTGAAGTTGAGCATTCCCCGGCATATGGAAGACCAATGGGTAAGTCCTTCGTTACTTGGTGGGGGAAAACTTCAAATATTTTTTGTTTTTGAGCACATTTCTCGATGTACGCTGGTGACAGTGGTGCAATCTATGTATACGCAGGTTGTAGACTCGTGACTCGTGTATACATATAAAATGTCTTTTAAGGGGTTCCATTGGAGCATTAGGGTCATAGTGAGTGAAAATGGGTAAAAGGAGTCTGCATTGGGACAGGTATAGGACATCAAAGCATGATGCATCATGTGTGGAAAATCATGCTACAACAGATGCTCCATAATGTGTGGGGTCAAAGGGGTACATGATGATCGAAATACATTATAATATCTCCAAAAGTGGAGTAATGAAGACCCAGGTGGAAAAACCAACCACTCATCAGTATAATACAATGATAGATATCTACACATGATTGCAAAGACATAGTAGTCCTAGATACGTAAGAGTACAATGGGCATGAATAGGAATAATAGACATATTTCATGAGTGGTCATCACTACATACAATATACAGTGAAGTAAGGTCTCCATACTGAATGAAGACATCAAATAGTATACTGGAATCTGGTCACGAGAGATGAAATCTCATAGATACATGCACAATCAAGGAGGTAACATATATGGAATGCCACCAAGCTTGGAGGTCTTCAACACAAATCGTCGCTAGTACATGTCCCATCATGCGAATAAATGTGTCATGGTCAAACATGATGGACCATCGTCTAATTGGACCATCGTCTAATTACCGGTCATTGATGTATATCGTTAACAGATGTGAGATATCCCACCAATAATGATAATAGAAATCAAGGTATAGAGTGCAAATAAACAAGTGCGAATAGATGTGTTGAGTTCTAACAATTGAGAGAATCCATCAATCAAGGGACATTGATGTATTCCCAAATCTATCGATGACGAGAGAACTTTCCACTGATGACTGCAACTCTCATGGCACTCAATGGACTCTAGATCCTTATTCCAGAATATATGTTCGGAAGTCGATGGAATGGAATCCGTTGGAAGGAGGGAATTAAGGAATCCCCCATCAACCAACACGAGATACACAACACCGCTGGATAATTTGGAAGAACACGAACAAGATGTGTATGAACCATTAACAAATGTATCAAGAATGACCGACATGTAGAGACAAGATAACTGAGGAATGGTTGACTCAGGCTAAAAATTTCCTTCAAACACGAGCATAAGGAAGATGAAGACTCATAGGAAACATAGACTCAAATTGCATATTGGGACAACTCTATGATGCAGGAGGCATCAAGAGAGGATCCATAAGGATTGGAAGCATAATTAGTTGGTGAAGAAAACTCAGAATAATGAGTACAACTCCTAAGGTCATACTAGTAGCTCAACCAATGGATGAATGTACAGTGCTTTGTTCGAAGGCGACACAACATGACAACTACCAATAGAAAGTAATATCATTTCCCATCCAACTTTTTATGTTTGATGATTTTTTTCTCTTTTTCATATTTGAAAAGCTTGAAAAAAAATAAAATTGCTTATAGTACACTAAGGAGGAAATGAGTGTCGCGGGTAAGCAAACTTGTTCCAAGTAATGGAACATACCTATGCTCAATGAAAGGAATCATATGTAGGATAAGGACACTCGAGGGGATGTATCCTTGGAGTAAGGGATAATCATGCTACAAAAAATATATGGGAGGCTATGCTTGGCTAGGAGTGAGCCAAGATCGGGCTATATGGCTTATAAACTGAAGGACGGAGCCAACATAAGGCTCAATAAGAAAAGCGAATGCATGCAAATGCAGTTACAACTTGATACAAATGGGAGTCCCAATAGGATATGGATAACATAAATTTCAAGAAAGAACATGAAGGTTTTTACTTGAAGACATGGCAGGACTACGAGGGAATCCCAAACCTAAAGGAGGACGCTCAACATGGGCATCAAATGGAAAAACAAGAGCTAACTAGGGTACCCATGATAAGGAAATATCTACCACTTAGATTAGAAGTATAAAGGTTTCATGTCATCACAAAGTGGGTTCGTACCTATGGTTAAGTTGATATGGTCATAGGATAATGCAGGATACATGCAGAAAATGATCCTATCCCATATGCTAGTTTAGTAATATACCTTCCATGGGAATGAATGAGTCAAAGTCTTGGAGAAAGTGCATCATAAGAGGTTCCTACATAGAAAAATTAATCCAGATAGCTGAAAATGAATAATAACTTTTGGAATTATGATAGGTATTGCGATCATATGGAAACAAATCATATTGTGATGTGGTTGTGATTGATGGAAACACATAGTTCCAAGCATATGATCCAACAACAAGGACGACAAATAAGCAGAGGACTTAGATGAATTAACGATTGTGGATGAAGTCCGCAAGAGAAAGGTGTAGGAAAATAATCGGGCCTGCAAATATTCGATGAAGATCTGCACTTGATCTTAGATCAACGGAAAAAAGAAGAAGCCGCAAAGATTAACGGCCGAAGATGAGTTCCATAATGTGAAGTTGCAAGGTGGTTAAAGTTGTGGGAGTTGAATTACAGAAGCCCATCTTTGGAAAAGTGGGAAGGAGGATCCGCGATCCACAATCTGATTGTGGAAAGGACCATTGTGGCCACATAATTGCGAAAGTCAATTTTGGAATTCAAGAACTTATGCAATCCGCAATTGCATAAAGAATCTTGCGGAATGAGAACCGCAGAAATATATTTGCGGAAGTCAATTTTGGAATTCAGGAATTTCCGCAATTCACAATTGCGAAAGGAATCTTGCAGAACCAAAATCGCAAAAAAATATTTGCGGAAGTCAATTTTGGAATTCAAAAATTTCTGCAATCCGCAAGTGCGGAAAGAATTTACGGAAAGAATCTTATGGAACCAGAACTGCGGAAACAGATTTGTGGAAATGTTGTTGCAGAAACTCAGAATTGGGGGAAGATCAAGGTTGTGGAAGCAAGTAATCTTTCTTGTTGCTTCATCGCGAGTTTTTGGAATGCAAAGGAAAAACGATTCGAGCAGTTATGAATTCAAGGACCTGGTGACAAACGATAAACGATGTCTAGATTGTATATTGATTTAGTTCCTTTCTTGTCATGGGTCATTGAACGGGTTTTGATCAGTTATGAAACTGAAAAGTCAGGCATATGAACATGTAAAGGAATAAATACTGGCATGCATAAAAAGATGGAGTAGATAGGACCGTGTGTGCTCTATCTGAATGCAGAGAGTTGGTGCATGGACCATTGTCAAACGGTGTGTTGAAATGGGGAGAGTATGTAGAACATAGACAATGAAGGGAGCTGAGTTTGAATGAACAAGACGCAGAAGCAATTGAAAGAATGTGACATAGTTGGTAAGCATAGCTATATCTGGTATTCAACATATTATATAGAACAAAGTTTAAATTTATGGAATTAGGGTGGTAGGGTGGTACTCGAGAAGACTTGTAGTCTTCAATGTGCAAGTTGGAGCTTGTACAAGTGTAGTGGGTACTAGAGAACTAGGAGTGTTGGTGCTCTCCACAAGTTGCTGCTTGTAAAAGCGAGGTTGTAGCCTCATTTGAGTTGGTGCTCAAAGAAATTTGATTTAATAATAAAAACGATTTTCTATTATGAATTTTCTTGTGAATATTTATCTCTGTCCCCATCATATGTATGATTGATAATAATTAATTCTACTTTATATCATGGCTGTAAATTAGTGAACAATAATAAAGGTTCAAAAGGTAAAAAATTGTTTAAGCTTAGGAATAACTGATTCAACCCCCTCTTCTCAGTTATTCGCTCAACAATTGGTATTGGATTGGGTTCCTTTTATTTAAAGGTAGATCTGTAACCTTAAACATGACAAGTCATGAAAGGACTTTAACCAATAATGTTCCTATGTTTGATGGAACAAATTTTTTCCTTCTGGAAGGTTAGAGTGAGAACATATCTAAAGTCCTTAGGTGCTGATGTTTGGGATGTAGTAGACACTGGCCGTGTAAAGCCTAATGCGCTAGCCTCCAAAGATGATAAGTTGGAATTTAGTTTTAATGAAAAGGAAATGAATGCTATCCTAAGTGGTCTTGTAGAAGTTGAATTTGTTAAGGTGATGCATCTTGAATTTGTAAAAGAGACGTGGGACAAACTTATAAGAAGTTATGAAGGAAATGAGAAAGTAAAAGATGCCAAATTGCAAACTTATAGACTGGAATTTGAACAACTAAAGATGAATGAGGATGAGGCTATTAGTTATTATTTCTTAAGAGTAGAAGAGACCGTGAATGCTATGAAAGGTCTTGGTAAAATATTGAGGAAACAACCTTAGTTCAAAATTTTTTGAGATCTTTGCTTGATAAATTCAATCCCAAAGTTTCTGCAATAGAATAATTAAATGATCTTAAAACTCTTCCTATTGACCAAATCCTAGGAACTCCGACTACTTATGAAATGAGGATTAGTAAAGATAAATCCACTACTGGAGAAGCATCCTTTAAAGTATATATGAACACTGATTATGAAATGGATATGATTGAAGCAAAATTTGTAATAAGGTTGAAGAAAGGATTGGGTAAATAAAAAGGGAAGATTCCCTTTAAATGTTTCAATTGTGGTAAGATAGGCCATTTTGGATCTAAATGTCCTCACAAGCAAAAGGGCCAGACTTCTGATGATGAAGAAAACTACACATTCAAGAAATACAATAAAGAGGCTAAATATAAAAAGAAAATCTTGTGTGCAAATGATGTTGATTCCTCACAAGAGATATACAATGATTCATATTGTGAAGATAAAGTGAATAATTTTATGATTATGACCATATAATATTTTGAAAATGAATATATAGGAAGTGACCTGAATGATGAAGAAGCTACGGTTGATACAGAGGGTGAACTAATAAGTGCTTTATAAGAGATTGACAAACTAAAACTAAAGAAGAGGAAACAAAATAATTGTTGATGCAATATAAAAATAATGGTAAAAAACCAAGTGAAGATATTGCTCTGTTAAAATTAGAATTGGAAGAGGCAAATACAATATAAGATATTCTAAAAAAGAAATTAACAGAGGAGAAAATGAGATGTGAAGCATTGCAAGAAGAAGTAGTGACAACTAGAAAAGAATTAGAGAAATTTCAAGCTTTGTATCACCAAAATCTGTCAAGTATTAAAGCTTCACAAGAAATGAACAACATTTTGAGTAAGCAAATATCTCCATTGTTAAAAATAGGTCTCAACTATGAAGAAGGTTCAAGTAGCAATCACTCAGAAAATAAGAAATTAGGTAAGTGGATTAAAATTCAAAGCAACAAACAATGATATTATGAACATACCTTGCAAACAAAAGAGAATGAAAATGAAACAAGCATTAGGATCGGGGATCAGAAAGATCAATCAATATTTGCTTAGGAACAAAGCCAACAAAATATGAGGCAACCAATTCCAAGAAGAAAACCGAGATCCAGGTACCATGGTTTTTTTCATGGCTACTGTTATTATTGTGCATTTAAATTACAAATATGAAACTAAGGATTCCAAATAACGATGAAATGCTGCAACATAGAACAAGAAAGTCATTGAGTAACCAACAAATTCATAAAACACTGTTTAAAACTGAAAGAAGAACTCACAATAGAAATACCAACCCTTTTGATCCATTACACAATGAGAAAGAATGTTATATTTTTCATAATTTTGGACACAAGGCTTCAGACTGTCATCTGAAGAATTATAAAATAGATCCGAGAGTGAATTAATTAGCTAGAAGTGCTAAAGTTTGGAAGAAGAAAGAAAATAACAAGTGAGGTCTAGTGCTTTTTGTTCAAAGGTAGAAAGACTCCTGATATATTGATAGTGGATGTTCCAAAGACATGACTAGCGATAAAAATAAGTTTCTGTCTCTAAGTGAAAGTAAATCAGGAAATGTGACTTTTGGAAATGATGCTCCAGGGATAATCAAAGGAAAATGAATGGTAAAGTTGAGTAATGGCAAATGGAAATCCCAATATGTGTTGTTTGTAGATGGACTGAAACATAATATTATTAATGTCAGTCAGGTTTGTGACAGATGATGTGAAGTTGTTTTCACTTCTAAATATTGGAAGATAAAATTTCTACCTTCAGGGGAGTTGATTGCAAAAGGGATAAGGACAGAAAAAAATGTCCATGTCTTGAAAGAAGAAAAAGAAGAATGCCATCTAAGCAAGTATGATGAAAGATGTATGTGGAATAGGAGACTTGGACACTTAAAATTTGATCACATAATCGAGATTATAAACAATGGGGCAGTAAAATATATTCCAAAAATATCAAAGCCATATGACTCTGTTTGTAAACCTTGTCAAATGGGAAAATTGACTCACACACAGTTTAAATCCAAGAACTTCACATCAAGAGACAAACCTCTCTAGTTAGTACATATAGATTTGTGTGGACCATCAAGAAAAGAAGGCACATGAAGAAAAATATATTTTATGTTGGTCATTGATGATTATTCTAGACTCACATGGGTCGCCTTTTTGAAGGAAAAATATGAAGCATTTGAAAAGTTAAAATTTTTTAAGGATCTGATTGAGAATCAAACATGGAAAGAGACTGAAGGAAGTAAGGTCTGATAGAGCAGGATAGTTTATTTCAGGATACTTCAAAGAGTTTTGTGATAAACATGGAATTAAAAGAGAGTATACTATTATAGGGAATCCACAAAAAAATGGAGTAGTTGAGAGACATAATAGGCCAATTCAACAGATGGAAAGGTCAATCATAAGTGAAAGGAATAGAGTCTCAGACATACTAGGAAGATGCAATTCACACACTTGTCCATATTCTTAACAAAGCTAACTTAAGGCCAAATAGTGATGAGACTCCTAATGAACTGTGGTTTGGAAGACTTGCTTCAATCAAACACTTTAAAGTCTTTGGAAGTAAATGCTATATTAAAAATAATGATGAACATCTTGGCAAATATGATGATAGGGCTGATGAAGGTATCTTCTTAGGATATGCTACAAACAGTAACGGGTACACATGTTATAATAAGATGTTGTATAAATTGGTTGACTGTATTGACATTAAAATCGATGAAGGAATTCCTATAAAAGATATTCAGATAGGCAATGTTGAACCAAATACAAAGGATACATTTGAAGTTGAGGAAGAAGAGGTCCAATAATTAGAAAAAGAAGATTCCAAATCATATGATGAAAGTGCAAACATCCAGATAGATTCAAAACAACAAACATAAATAAAACCACCTTCTAGAATGGTTAAGAAGAATCATCCTGAAAATCAGATAATTGGTGACAAGAATAAAAGAGTTAAGACAAGAAGGAAATTGATTAAAGATTCATAACAATACCAGGTTGCTTTCCTATCTATGATTGTACCTAATAATTTTGAAGAATCTAGTGAGGATGAATATTGGATTAAATCCATGAATAAAGAGCTTGATCAGATTGAGAAGAATAATTTGTTCCTAGACATGCAAATAAGAATCTAATAGGATCCAAATGGGTGTTTAAAAATAAGATGAATGAACAAGGACAAATTGTGAGGAATAAAGCCCGATTGGTCTGTAAGGGGTATGGACAAGTTGAGGGACATGGTTTTGATCAAACCTTTGCACTAGTGGCAATATTGGAATCTATAATAATGTTTTTCTCCTATGTCAGTCATAACAACTTCAAAGTGTACCAGATGGATGTTAAGTCAACATTCCTTAATGGTGATCTAAAAGAAGAAGCCTATTTAGAGCGACTTTAAGGATTTCAACTGACAGAAAATATTGAATATGTATGCAAACTAAAGAAGGCACTATATGGATTGAAACAAGAACCAACATCCTGATATTATAGAATGGATAAGTATCTACAGGACAAAGGATTCAAGAAAGGTACTGTCGACAATAATTTGTACATCAAATATGGAGGTGATGATTTATTAGTTGTTTAGGTGTTTGTGGATGACAATATTTTTGGATGCACTAATGATTCTTCTGTTCAATGCTTTTCTAATGCCATGCAAGCTGAGTTTGAGAGGTCAATGATAGGAGAATTGTCATTCTTTCTTGGTCTCCACATTATTCAGAGTTCTGAAGGTTTATTTCTCTCCCAGGAGAAGTATTTGAAGGAGATGTTGAAGAGATTTCAGATAGAAGATTCATCATTTGATAGTACGCCTATGGTTGTTGGCTATAAAATCAGCAAGGTTGATCCCTCACTTGATGTTAATCAAAGAACACATCAATCAATGATAGGTAGTCTTCTGTACCTCACAACATCTCGCCCTGATATAATGCAAGCTGTTGGTGGTATGAAAATTTCAGTCTGCTCCTAAGAAAATTCATTTGGTGGATGTTAAGAGGATATTCAAATATTTGAAGGGAACAATTACTTATAGTATTTGGTATCCTAGAAATCAGAATATTTAGTCAAACGCATATTCAGATGCTGACTAAGATAATTGTTTGGATGAAAGAAAGAGCACACGTAGAGGTGCATTCTTCTTGGGTCATTCTTTAGTTGCTAGGATGAGTAAGAAGCAAGGCTCGATATCTTTGTCTACTACAAAAGATGAATACATTGTTTTTTCCACTTTTTGTACACAAGTACTCTAGATGATTTAGACACTGATAGTTTTGGAGGTAAAATATGCCGATCCCATTCCTCTCCATTCTGATAATACTAGTGCCATTAGTGTGTCCAAGAATCCAGTCCTTCATTCCAAGACTTAACGCATACCAATTAAGTATCACTTCTTAATGGAACATGTCACAAACATAGTGGTTCAATTGAATTTAATTCCTTCTACAGAACATATTGCTGATATCTTTACTAAACCTTTACCAGAGACACAGTTTGAGTACTTTCGCCAAAAGCTCGGTATCATATATTATTTTGAATAACTTGTTCACTTTGATAGGGGGAGCTATGTTATAGAGTCTTATTGACATTGATGTCAAAGGGGGAGAAGTTATTGTTGCTACAGATGATAAGTAGTCGGTCATTACAATTACATCATGCATCCTGAAATTGAAGGTTTCCATCAATGCCAAAGGGGGATATTGTTGGAATTATGATAGGTATTCCGATCATATGGAAACATATCAGATTATGATGTGGTTGTCATTGATGGAAACACATAGTTCCAAGCATATGATCCAACAACAAGGAGGACAGATAAGCATAGGACTTAGACGAATCGACGGTTGTGGATGAATTTCACAAGAGAAAGGTGTAGGAAAATTATTGGGCGCACAAATATTAGATGAATATCTGCACTTGATATCAGGTCAACGGACAAAGAAGAAGCTGCAAATATCAACGACCGAAGATGAGTTCCACAATGCAAAGTTACAAGGTGGTTAAATTTGTGGGAGTTGAATTAGGAAAGCCCGTATTTGAAAAAGTGGGAAGGATGATCCTCAATCCACAATCCAATTGCGGAAACGACCATTGTGGTCACATAATTGTGGAAGTCAATTTTAGATTTTGGGAACTTACGCAATCTGCAATTGCGAAAAGACTATTGCGGAACCAGAAATGCGGAAACAAATTTGCGGAAGTTAATTTTGGAATTCAGGAATTTCCACAATCCGCAATTCAAAAAGAATCTTGCGGAACCAGAGCCGTGGAAACATATTTACGGAAGTCAATTTTGGAATTCAAGAATTTCCGCAATTTGTAATCCACAAGTGCAGAAAGAATTTATTGAGTTGGTAAGCATAACTATATCTGGTATTCAAGATATTCTACAGAAAAAAAATTTAAATTTATGGAATTAGGGTGGTAGGGTGGTTCTCGGGAAGACTTGTAGTATATAGCGTGAAAAATGGATATTGTGCAAGTCAAGTGGGTGCTAGAAAACTAGGAGAGTTGGTGCTCTCCACAATTTGTTGCTTGTAAAATAGAGGTTGTAGCCTCATTTGAGTTGGTGCTCAAAGAAAGTTGATTTAATAATAAAATAATTTTCTATTATGATTTTGTTTGTGAATATTTGTCTTTGTCCCCATCATATGTATGATTGATAATAATTAATTCTTCTTTATATCATGGCTGTAAATCTGTGAACATAAATAAATGTTTAAAAGGTTGAAAATTGTTTAATCTTAGCAATAACTGATTCAAACCCCCCTTCCAAGTTATTCGAATAACCTCAACAATTGGTTTCAGAGTGGGTTCCTTTTATTCAAAGGTAAATCTATAAGCTTAAACATGACAAGTCGTGAAGGTATTTTAACCAATAAGGTTCCTCTGTTTGATGGAACAAATTTTTCCTTCTGGAAGGTTAGAATGAAAACATATCTAATGTCCTTAGGTGCTGATGTTTGGGATGTAGTAGACACTGGCTATGCGATTCCTTTTGTGCTATCCTCCAAAGATGATAAGTTGGAATTTAGTTTTAACACAAAGGAAATGAATGCTATCCTAAGTGGTCTTGCAGAAGATGAGTTTGTTAAGGTGATGCATCTTGAATCTACAAAAGAGACGTGAGATAAACTTATAAGCAGTTATGAAGGAAATGAGAAAGTAAAAGATGCCAAATTGTAGACATATAGACTACAATTTGAATAGCTAAATATGAATGAGGATGAGACTGTTAGTAAATATTTCTTAAGAGTAGAAGAGATTGTGAATGCTATTGAAGGTATTGGTGAAAAGATTGAGGAAACACCCTTAGTTCAGAAAATCTTAAGATATTTTCTTGATATATTTAATCCAAAGTTTTTGCAATAGAAGAATTAAATGATCTTAAACTTTGCCTATTGACCAAATATTAGGAACTCTGACTTCTTATGAAATGAGGATTAGTAATGTTCGGGTACACAGGGTACTCCCAAAATACTGAATGCCTAGAGAAACCACTTCAGACAAACATATCATAGATCAATACACCGATGTTTCTCATGTGGTTAAAACCCTCGAGAGGGAAACAATCCACAGACCCGACCAAATAGCTACTTGGAGCAATTTATTATGCAAAATAAAGAAAGTTACATATGAGCTTCTCATAATCGATCAACTAGCCAAGGACCCTCCATGCTCTTTAAATAGAGATCATGGGCCAATCAGGTGTTAAGTCACAGATCAATGGTAGGTATGATCTAAGAAAAGTTGAATCGTCGGATCACTTTATGTCTAGAACATATCGTGATTGTTGGATTAGAATATTTATAAATGCATACTAAAGAAACACACTTTACCTAATGGATATATTACACAAGTTGATCTTAACTAACTCCTAAGTGTCTAAATATCCTAACATCCCCACTTAAGAACAACTTGGGATAGGATTGAAGGATTTACAAAAGTGACTCTATTAGGAGAAGGAAGGAGGCATTAGAGCCTATCCCCCCTTAAGGAAAAATTCCTGAACTCCTAGCATAGATTGAAGTTTAGAAGCTTCACTTCTGTAAGAGACTTGGTGAAGATGTCTGCAACTTGATCATCTGTAGGGAAATAGAGCATTTTAAGAACACGATCATGAACAACATCCAAGGAGACAGACAAGGCTAGAGTTAACCTGAACAAATCCAGGAGGTTGTTCCATGTAAATTTCCTCCAGTAAATCACCATGTAAAAATGTAGACTTGACATCCATTTGATGGACTTCCCAGTTATGTAAGGCTGCAAGGGAAAGAACAAGGCGGATGGAGTTCTTTTTTGTGACAGGAGCAAAGGTTTCATTGTAGTCAATCCCTTCAACTTGGGAAAAACCTTTGGAAACTAACCTCGCCTTAATTCTTTCAACACTTCCATCTGATGCATACTTATTTATGCAGATCCATTTACATCTGACAAGTTTTCTTCCTTTTGGAAGAGGAATAAGATCCCAAGCATCGTTCGCCATTAAGGAACGATATTCTTCATCCATAGCTGCATCCCAATTAGGATTTCTTGAAGCTTCTGCAAAATTTTTTGGATCATGATTCTCGGAAACTTGAGCCGAAAGAGAAGAGGCTCGCTGAAGCTGAGAACGTGTTCAATGTTGATCTCTAGGATCACTGGCAAGATCCACAGTTGCTTCACATGTTGAATGGACCCATCGAGGAAGCATTGGTGCTGGTGCAACTGGAGGAACATGAGCAGGCGGAGGTGGATTTTCATCCTCACTGTCATCATCAGAAAATCGAGTTGGAAACCTGTCAAGGAAGTTGGAAGAAGAAGAAGAAGAAGAAGAAGAAGAAGGCACAATCGCTGAATCAGGCTCACAGGCCAAAGGAGTCACACTCGCCAAGTTAGGCTTGCAGGCCAAGATATTTTCATCAAATTTAACATCTCTTCTAATAATTATATCATGAGAAAGTAGTTGAAGAAGTCTATAACCTTTTACATCTTCAGAATATCCAACAAATATGCATTTTTCACTTTTAGGCTGCAATGCTTTCCGTTTTTCATCCGAAATGTGAGCCCATGCTTCACAACCAAACACACGGAAGTGACTTACATTTGGTTTAATTTTAATCCATGCTTCTTCTGGTGTTATACCTTGTAAAACTTTAGTTGGTGTGCGATTAACTATGTAATTTGCACAATTTATGGCCTCAACCCAATATTGAAGACTTAGTCCCTTAGATTGGATCATACAATTATCCATTTCTTTTAAAGTGCAGTTCTTTCGTTCAACTACACCATTTTGTTGTGGTGTATATGGAACAGTGTATTGTTGTTGGATTCCTTGTTCAATGCAGAAAGTAGTGAAATTTTTGCTAACATATTCTCCTCCATTGTCATATCTTAACTTAATAATTTGATGACCAGATTGTTTTTCAACAAGGGCCTTGTAGGCCAAGAACATGTTAAATACTTCGCTCTTAAGTTTTATAAAGTAAACCCAAGTGCATATGGAGTAGTTATCAATGAAAGTTAAGAAATATTTGAAACCAGAAAAGGAAGTAGATGGAAGAGGACCACACAAGTAACTATGCACAAGCTCCAAAGGAACCAAGGTGTGCTAAGATGCATGTTTGTCAAAACTGTTTCGATGATGTTTTCTGAGTACACAACCGAAACAAACACCATCCTTGAAAGATACCATCGGAAGACCAGTCACCATATTGTCTTTACATAGTTGTTGCAATAAGCGATAATTTAAGTGACCAAATCGCTCATGCCAAAGTTTGCTCAAGTTATCACTATGAGCAACAAAAACTGAAGAAAAATGTGATGACCCAAAGTTGTTAAATTTGTACAACCTGGTAATATCATCAACAGTTCCAGTAGAAATTACATTTTGAGGATTTTTAAAATCCTTGATTACAACTTGGTGAGGTGTAAACGTCACAGTTTTACCTTCACCTGGATGAGTAATTTGATAGACTGATAACAAATTGTAGAAAATTGTTGGAACACATAATACATCACTGAAATGACCATTTTCTACTGGAACTGTTCCAGATCCTACAATACTTAGAGATCTATCATAACAAACAAATATTTTTTTGGTGTTACATTCATGCATAGTAGAAAAGATGGCTTGATCCTTAGCCATATGATAAGATGCTCCAGAATCAATGAACCATTCATTTGAAGTAGAAGAAGAAGATGCAGTATAAGAGTAACCAGAAGCACAAAGTGCATGTCCATGAAAGGTAGATTCGGAAGACTAATCTAAGTTGATGTGGTGCTTCTTCATTGCTGCTTTCAAGGCTTCCATCTTCTTGAAACACTTATATTTCATTAGAGGAAATTTGGGGTCTAAAATGGGCCTTATAAGAAAACGTGCCAAAATAAGTTTTTGTGAATTGGAATTCAAGAACCAATAGAATTTCAATAANACGACTACAAAAAGTAGTTTTTTTTCTTTCTACCTCCAAAATTAATCAATATTATTTTATTATTTTCCTTAGGAGGCCCATTTTAGACCCCAAAATTCCTCTAATGATCATGATTATCTTTCCTACAAAAATTGCAATGACGCTCAGTCTTCTTTCCTTTTGGCTTGGATCCTTTGTCATTTTTTAAAGAAGGAGCTGACTGAGAGGGTTTGGGACCNAAAACTACTTTTTTGTTCGTATTTTTGACATATCTCATTGTGTTTTTACTCAAATTTCGATCAGGAGAGCTCGTTGGATGCGGAATTTGATTCCGCATCCAACGAGTANAGAGGCTTGGACTTGTCTTTCTGTTGGGAAAATAAGACTTTTCTAAATGTATTTGCATTGTTAATTATTCCAAGATGAATGAGCTTATCTTGCTCTCTAATTAAGGAATCACAAAAAGATTCAAGACTAGGCTCTTGATAGCTAGCAGCAGTCAATGATTCTTTCATGGAGTAAAATGTAGATACAAAAATAGAATATACAGGTCCAAGTTTGGAAAGAATATGATAAATACATTGTTTGTCTTCTTTATTAATCTTGCATTCTTCACATAAGAGTCTAAGAGTTTTATACTTAGATAAATAGTCTTAAATGCATGAAAAATCACTTAGATTCAAAGAAATCAACTCATTCTCAAGTTGATGACCTCAGATTTCATTGTGTTTACCAAACACAGATTCCAACTTTTTTCAAGCTTTATAAAGGTTCATCAATTCCAGATATGTGGAATCGCAAATCAGTAGAGATTTACATCCCAATGAATCCACGAGCTTCATCACATCTATTTTCCCATTTTATTTTCTTATCATCATCACTGGGTTCTGTTTCTTTCCTTGAGGTAATTCTGAAAAGTCTCCTACTTCGTACAACATCTTCCATACGAGATTTCCATGATAAATACTTAGAACTAGTAAGTAGAATCTCACAAGGTGCGGCCATACTGTAAAATAATAGCTGAAAAAATAGAAACTAACTATCTGGATGCAAAGAGCTCAAAAAATTAGGCTGTTTAAAAAAAAACGGCACTGAAAACTGATTCTGGATGATGAATTTATGCTTGATCGAAGAAAATGTTCAAGATGTCCCCAATAGTGACGAGGCAGATATTAACTTGACTAACTAAAAAAAAGAACCATCTTCTTCCCAAGATGAACCTTTGACAATCACTTACAAGAAATTTGTTTTTTTTAAGTGAATCACTTTTGTAAAATAAGTGATGTTCATTTTTACAATAATGTTACTTTTAAATAGTGCGGCAATAAATTAAAAGACTTAAGTGACTCACTTTTTATTTTATTTTATTTAAGTGAGATGAACTTTTACATTAAAGTAATTTGAAAATAGAAATTGCATGCACTAAAAAGTAACTTAACGAGAATTAAACTCAAGACCCATTAAGGAATAAAGCAACTTTGAACCAAGTGAGCTAAGTTTAAAAGGTACATAAAAGAATGGAAAGATGAAGGTTTTTTTTTTTTTACTCTTCTCTCTCATTCTCCACAAAAAAAAAACTTCCCACACTATGGGTGGGGTTATATTTAACTTACCCGGAAAGTCTACGTTTTCAAGTTTTCTCATTGTTTCTGATTTGTCGTGATTGCACAAGTTGCACGACAAAGAGCATATGTAGCCAAGAAGACACAATTTTTTTTCCCTTTTTGTTTCTGATTTACTGCAATTGCGGAAAGTGCACGACAAAGAGCATATGCAGCCAGGGAAGAAAATAGTCCAAGACTAAAACAATAAATATCTAATAATAAAACTGATAAAATATGAGATATTTGAAAAAAAAACAAATCCGTCACTGTAACATTATACCTTCAGATTTGCTGAAATGGGTGTTTCTAGATCAAACATAAACGGTTTTCGATGAAACAAAAACTATTTCTCAATGGAAACAGTGCTATGGACTCAATGGAACACCTGCCATAAGCTACAAATGCATAGAAACTCCAGAAATAGAAACCCTTTCAAAGTTTCGGTAACATCGGTTCTAGATCTTGATCAAAACCGGAAGCGGCTCTTCATAAACACTCTGATACCATGTTCGGGTACAAAAGGTACTCGCAAAAGACCGAATACCTTGAGAAACCACTTCACACAAACAGATCACAGATCAATACATTGATGTTTGTCATGGGGTTCAAACCCTCGAGAGGGAAACAATCCACAGCCCCAGCCAAATATCTACTTGGAGCAATTTATTATGCAAAAGAAAGAAAGTTACATATGAGCTTCTCATAATAGATTAACTAGACAAGGACCCTCCATTCTCTTTAAATAGAGATTATAGACCAATCAGGTGTTAAGCCATGGATCAATGGTAGGTATGATCTAAAGAAAGTTGAACCGTTGGATCACTTTATGTTTAGAAGATATCGTGACTGTCAGATTAGAATATTTACAAATGCATACTAAAGAAGCACACTTTACCTAACGGATATATTACACAAGTTGATCTTAACTACCTCTTAAGTGTCTAAATATCCTAAAAAGTAAAGATAAATCCACCACTAGAGAAGCATCCTTTAAAGCAGATAAGAACACTAATTCTGAAATGGATATTATTGAAGCAAAATTTGTAGGAAGGTTGAAGAAAGGATCAGGTAAATATAAAAGAAAGATGCCCTTAAATGTTTCAACTCTGGTAAGATAGGCCATTTTGCATCTAAATTTCTTCACGAGGTAAAGGGTCAGACTTCTGATGATGAAGAGAACTACACATTCAAGAAGTACAATAAAGAGGCTAAATATAAAAAGAAAAGCTTGTTTGCAAATGATGTTGATTCTTTAGAAGAGATAGACAATGATTTATCTTGTGAAGATAAAGTGAATAATTTTATGCTTATGGTGATAGAATATTTTGAAAATGGATATACAAGAAGTGACCTAAACACGATGAAGAAGCTATGGTTGATATGGAGGGTGACCTAATCAGTGCTCTAGAAGATATTGACAGACTTATACTAAAGAAGAGGAAACAAAAACAATTGTTGATGCAACTTGAAAAGAATGGTAAAAAACCAAGTGAAGATCTTGATTTGTTAAAATTGGAATTAGAAGAGGTAAAGAAAATATAAGATATTCTAAAAAAACAATTAATAGAGGAGAAAGTGAGATGTGAAGCATTGGAAGAAGAAGTAGTGACAACTAAAAAAGAATTGGAGAAAATTCAAGATTTGTATCACCAAAATATGTCAAATATTAAAGCTTCAGATGAACTAAACAACATTATTAGTAAGAAAAGATCTCCATTGTTAAAAATAGGTCTTGGCTATGAAGAAGGTTCAAGTAGCAATCACTTAGAAAACGAGAAATCAGGTAAGTGGATTAAAATTCAAAGCAACAAACGGTCAGAATATGAACATACCTTAAAAACAAAAGAGAATGAAAATGAAACAAGCATTAGGATCGGGGATTAGAATGATCAATCAAGATTTTCTCAAGAACAAAGGAAACAAAAGATGAGGCAACCAATTCCAAAAATACAACCAACATTTAGGTACTAAGGTGTTTTCCATGGCTACTATTGTTATTGTTCTAATTTTGGCCATAAAGTTGCAAATTGTGCATTTAAATTTAGAAATATGCAACTAAGGATTCCAAATAACGATTAAATGCTGCAACATAGAACAAGAAATTCATTGAGCAACCAACAAATTCATACAACACAGTTTAAAACTTAAATAAGAACTCACAATAGACACACCAACCCTTGTAATCTATTGTACAATGAGCCAGAATGTTATATTTGTCATAATTTTGGACACAAGGCTTTAGAATGTCATTTGAAGAATTACAAAATAGATCCGAGAGTGAATTACTCAGCTGCATTAGAGGAAATTTCAACTCAAAATGGGCCTCCTAAAATGAATTAATAAAATAATAGTTAAAATAATAAAATAATATTTATTAATTTTTGAGGAAGAANCGGAATTTAATTCTGCATCCAACGAGCTCTCCTGATCGAAATTTGAGTAAAAAAACAGGGAGATATGTCAAAAATACAAACAAAAAAAGTAGTTTTTTTATGATACATATCCCCAAATTTATATTAAAAAAGTGTTTAAGACCTATACGGTATTTCAAATTTAAAGCAATTTCATTGGCTAACACATGATGACATGGAATTTGAATAAAAGTTAAAAGGCCCATTTTGAGTTGAAATTTCCTCTAATGGTGATAAATTTTGGAAGAAGAAAGAGAATAACAAGTGTGTTCTAGTGCTTTCTATTCAAAGGTAGAAAGACACCTGGTATATTGATAGTGGAGGTTCCAAACACATGATTGGTGATAAAAGGAAGTTTCTGTATCTAAGTGAAAGTAAATCAGGAAATGTAACTTTTGGAAATGATGCTCCAGGGAAAATCAAAGGAAAAGGAATGGTAAAGTTGAGTAATGGCAAAGGGAAATCCTAAGATGTGTTGTTTGTAGATGGACTGAAACATAATCTTATTCGTGTCAGTTAGGTTTGTGACAGAGGATGTAAAATTGTTTTCATTTCTAAAGATTGCAAGATATATTTTGTACCTTTAGGACAATTGGTTGCAAAAGGGATAACGGCAGAAAACAATGTCTATGTCTTGAAAGAAGGAAAAGAGGAATGCCATCTAAGCAAGTATGATGAAAGCTGGCTATGGAATAGAAGACTTGGACACTTAAAATTTGATCACATAATCAAGCTTATAAACAATGGGGCAGTAAAATATCTTCCAAAAATATGAAATCCATATGAGTCTATGTGTAAAGATTCTCAAATGGGAAAATTAACTTGAACACAGTTTAAATCCAAGAACTTCACATCAACAGTGAGTACATATAGATTTGTGTGGACCATCAAGAAAAGAAGGCACATGAAGAGAAAGATATTTTATGTTGGTCATTGATGATTATTCTAGATTCACATGGGTCACCTTTCTGAAGGAAAAATATGAAGCATTTGAAAATTTCAAATTTTTTAAACCTTTGACTGAGATCAAACATGAAAGAGATTGAAGGAAGTAAGGTTTGATAGAGGAGGAGAGTTTAGTTCAAGAGACTTCAAAGAGTTTTGTGGTAAACATGGAATTAAAAAAGAGTATACTATTCCAGGGACTCCACAGTAAAATGGAATAGTTGAGAGACATAATATGTTAGTTCAATAGATGGCAATGTCAATGATGAATGAAAAAAATATTTCTCAGACATATTGGGTAGATGCAATTCACACAACTGTCCATATTCTAAACAAATCTCACTTAAGGCCAAATAGTGATAAGACTCCTTATGAACCATGGTTTGGAAGACTTGCTTCAATAAAACACTTTAAAGTCTTTGGAAGTAAATGTTATATTAAAAACACTGGTAAACATCTTGGAAAATATGATGACAGGGCTGATGAAGGAATATTCTTAGGATATGATTGTCACGTCCCCTCTCCTATGAGAGGACGCGACCCACGGGCTGCTGGTGCTAACATTTAAGCGGGGATATAGGCCCCATAAACATAATAACAAATGCATTGGAAACGGAAAGATAAACAGATGCATAATGCAATGTAATATACAATGGAAACAAATACATTTCAAGATAACATTCTTCCTGTTCATAATTCATTAAACAAATACAGTTGCAGAGATTAAACACAAGAGATACTTATCTTTTAAAGAATCTTGTCCCTTAACCAGCTATGTTGCTGCAACGTTCCACCCAACCATAGGCTAGTGTGCTCATCAATATCTTAGCAGCACTTCCACCCTCGAGATGGGAATGATTCCCACAAAGAATAACGTTCCACCCAACCATAGGCCAGTGTGCTCATCAATATCTCAGCAGCACTTCCACCCTTGAGATGGGAATGATTCCCACAAGGAATAAGGAAACTACAACAGACTCACACATAGTGAAAGACATATCGAAATTCAACCAAGCCAAAAATACATTTGGGTTTATCAGGCTGCTAAGGAGGTGGAAGGCTGAATTTCTAAGCTAGTGAGCTCAACCACAGAGCTATGGACACCTACAAAAGATCTGGCTTGGATTTCCCAACACTTACACACCCAACACAAGAAACATCCCCTTCTCTGCTACACAATCTCTTAGGCTATGCCTTCCATTTCGGTGCTCTTCAGGGTTTTCAAGATGGAATAACCATCCCCACTTGATCTCTCTGTGTGGTTCCTTTCTACACTAGGTTTATCAAGACAATTATTCCTTATTCCACTCCAAACTGATTCATACCAAAGCACATGATGCGCACACACAAAATACGAGTTCTAGGTTTGAGGAAAAATGTCTTGAGAGCCAAAAATGAAAATGGAAAATGGGTAAAACAACCTCCTGATAGCAGATCAATTTCCATAAAATGTTTATATGCTTCACATGGGAAAAAGGGCCTCAACAAACACCCAAAAATCATGGGTCTCTTCTGCCCTTGACTGTGCAACACCAAAAATTAAATTCCCCAACCATGTGAAGGTGGAAACAACAACAAAACATCTAGGAGAGAGCCTATCTCCTGAGCATTACCAAAACAAATTCCTAGCCATGGGGAAAATTAAGAAAATTGCTTCCCACGTGAGGGAAAACACACAGGTAGACAAAAATCATGAATGAGAGAGCTCTCCAACCTTCCACTGCCATGAGGAACAAGGACGTGGATGCATGAGGGAATGGGAAGACGGTTTTGGGTTTTTTACTTGCCCAAGAAGTCTAAACACGATTTTCAAAAATGGGTGCTCTTCACAATTCGAATTTTGACCTCCATACCTTTCCCATCCCAAGGAAATAACTTCCTCAACCAATTTCTAGCAGTAATAAATGATTGGGTGAATAAGACAAGAAAGGTAGTTCACAACTTGATGGGTTTTCCCTTTGACATTTGGCTTTTTCCCATTGGCTCAAAGGTTTGAATACCCCCCTTATCCTTAGAAAATCATGCCCTGTCTCTTTAATGTTGCGTTGACATAGCTGGATGTGGGTATTTTAATTAAGTTGCATATTTACATGATGCCCAAAAATTAGAATGTGCTTGGATAGCACAAAATACCATCAGCATCGATTTTAATCACCAAAACATAAAACGATAAATTGATGGTGGGCCTTTTTCCTTTAGCTCCACACCATGATTAATTACAATATTTACATCATATAAATTTTTAATGCAAACAGGGTCAAAATCGGAGTGTTACAAAGCTACAAATAATAAAGGCTACATATGTTATAATACGAGGTTGCATAAATTGGTTGACTATATTGACATTAAAATTGATGAAGGAATTCCTATAAAAGATATTCAGATAAGCAACATTGAACCAAATATAGAGGATACAGTTGAAGTTGAGGAAGAACAGGTCCAAGAATTAGAAAAACAAGATTCAGAGTCAGATGATGAAAGTGCAAACATTCATACAGATTCAAAACAACAAACAGAAATAAAACCACCATCCAGAATTGCTTGGAAGAATCATCCTGAAAATCAGATAATTGGTGACAAGAATAAAGGAGTTCAGATAAGAAGGAAATTGATTAGAGCTTCAGAACAATTTTAGGTTGCTTTCATATATATGATTGAACCTAATAATTTTGAAGAATCCAATGAGGATGAAGATTGGATTAAATCCATGAGTGAATAGCTTGATCATATTGAGAAGAATAATACTTGGGAATTTGTTTCTAGACATGTAGATAATAATATAATAGGCTCCAAATGGGTTTTTAAAAATAAGATGATTGAACAAGGACACATTGTGAGGAATAAATCTTGATTGGTATGTAAGGGCTATGCACAAGTTGAAGGACATGATTTTGATGAAACCTTTGCACTAGTGGAAATATTGGAATCTATAAGAATGTTTCTTGCTTATGCCATTCATAAGAAATTTAAAGCGTATCAGATGGATGTTATGTCAACATTCCTTAATGGAGATCTAGAAGAAGAAGTCTATTTAGAGGAACTTGAAGGATTCCAATCAACAGACAATTCTAGGCTTTGCCTTCAAACTAAAGAAGTGACTATATGGATTGAAAATAGCACCAAGAGGATGGTATTATAGACTAGCTAAGTATCTATAGGACAAAGGATTCAAGAAAGGTACCGTTGACAGTGATTTGTACATAAAATATGAAGGTGATGATTTATTTGTTGTTTAGGTGTATGCGGATGACATTATTTTTGGATGCATTAATGATTCTTCTATTTAGTGGTTTTCTAATGCCATGCAATCTGAGTTCTAGATGTTAATGATAGGATAATTTTCATTCTTTCTTGGTCTCCATATTATTTAGAGTTCTGAAGGTTTATTTCTCTCCCAAGAGAAGTATTTGAAGAAGATGTTGAAGAGATTTCATATGGAATATTCCTTATATGTTAGTATGCCTATGGTTGTTTATTGTAAACTAAACAAGGATGATCCCTCACTCGATGTTGATCAAAGAACATATCGATAAATGATAGATAGTCTTCTATACCTCACAACATCTCGTATTGATATAATGCAAGCCATTGGAATGGTAGGAAGATTTCAGTCTTCTTTTAAGACAAGTCATTTGGTGGCTGTTAAGAGGATATTCAAATATTTGAAGGGCACAATGACTTATGGTCTCTGGTATCCTAGAAATAAAAATCTTTAGTTAACCACATATTCAGATACTGACTCATAAAATTGTTTGGTTGAAAGAAAGAGCATAAGTGGAGGCGCATTCTTCTTGGGTTATTCTTTAGTTGCATGGATGAGTAAGAAGCAAGACTTGATATCTTTGTCTACTACAGAAGCTCAATACATTGATGCTGCCACCGATTGTACACAAGTACTTTGGATGATCCAGACACTGGAATATTTGGAAGTAAAATATGCTGATCCCAGTCCTCTCCATTGTGATAATACTAGTGCCATTAGAGTGTCCAATAATCCAGTCCTTCATTCCAAGACTAAGCACATACCAATTAAGTATCAACTCTTAAGGCAACGGGTCACAGACAAATTGATTCAATTTAATTTCATTCCTTTTGCATAACATATTGTTGGTATATTTACTAAACCTTTACCAAAGACACAGTTTGAGTACCTACATCGAAAGATGGGTATCATATCTTATTCTGAATAACTTGTTCACTTTGATAGGGGGAGCTGTGTTATAGAGTCTTCTTTGACATTGATGTCAAAGGGGGATAAGTTATTATTACTACAGATGATAAGTAGTTGGTGATTACAAGTACAACATGCATCCAGAAATTGAAGGTTTTCATCAATGCCAAAGGGGGAGATTATTGGAATTATGATAGGTATTACGATCATATGGAAACATATCAGATTGTGATGTGATTGTCATTGATGGAAACACATAGTTACAAGAACATGATTCAATAGTAAGGAGGACATATAAGCAGAGGACTTAGACGAATCGATGGTTGTGAATGAATTCCACAAGAGAAAGATGTAGGAAAATTATTGGGCCCACAAAGATTATATGAATATATGCACTTGATCTCAGATCAATAGACAAAGAAGAAGCGGTAAAGAGCAACGATCGAAGATGAGTTCCGCAATGCGAAGTTGCAAGGTGGTTAAAGTTGCCGGAGTTGAATTACAGAAGTAGATCTTTGAAAAAGTGGGAAGGAGGATACGTAATTTGCAATCCGATGGCAGAAAGGACCATTGCGGCCGCATAATTGCGGAAGTCAATTTTGGAATTTAGGAACTTTCGCAATCCGCAATCCGCAATCCGCAGTTGCGAAAAGAATCTTGTGGAACCAGAACTGCTAAAACATATTTGTTGAATTCAATTTTGGAATTCAGGAATTTCTGCAATCCACAATATGCAATTGGAGAAATAATATTGCAAAAAGAATCTTGTGGAACTAGAGCTATGGAAACAGATTTGCGAAAGTCAATTTTGGACTTCAGGAATTTCCATAATCCATAATCCACAAGTGCGGATAGAATTTATGAAGAGAATATTGCAGAACTAGAACAACAAAAACAGATTTGCAGAAATGCCGTTGCGAAAACTCAAAATTGGTGGAAGATCAAGGTTGCAGAAGCAAGTAAGTTGACTTGTTGCTTCATCATGAGTTTTTGGAATGAAAAGGAAAATCTATTCAAGAATTTATGAATTCAAGAACTCGATGACAAATGGTAAATGATGTCTAGATTGCTTATCGATTGGGTTCCTTTCCTGTGACGAGTCATTGATTGGGTTTTGATTAGTTATGAAACTGAAAAGTAAGGCATACAAACAAGTAAAGGAATACTGACTGGCATGGATAAAATGATGGAGTATATAGGACTATTTGTGTGCTCTCTGAATGTATAGAGACGGTGCATGGACCGCTGTCAAAGGGTGTGCTGAAATGGGAAGAATACATAGAACATAGACAATGAAGGGAGCATGGCTCGAATGAACAAGAAGCAAAAGCAATATAGAGAATGCGATAGAGTTGGTAAGCATAGATATATCTGGTATTCAACATATTCTACAGAACAAAGTTTAAATTTATGGAATTAGGGTGGTAGGGTGGTTCCTGGGAAGACTTGTAGTCTTTAGTGTGCAAGTTGGAGCTTGTGTATGTCTAGTGGGTGGTATAAAACAAGGAGGGTTGGTGCTCTCCACAAGTTGCTTCTTGTAAAATAGAGGTTTTAGCCTCATTTGAGTTGGTGCTCAAAGAAGGTAATTTAATAATAGAATAATTTTACATTATGAATTTTCTTATGAATATCTGTCTCTTTCCCCATCATATGTACGATTGATAATAATTACTTCTGCTTTATATCATGGATGTAAATCTGTGAATAGTAATAAAGGTTTAAAAGGTCATTTTTTAAAGCTTAGGAATAACTGATTCAACCCTTGTTTCTTAGTTATTCGAATAAAGTCAACAAAAAGAAGTCCAAATAATAGGCTAAGCGGGTATTTTTTTTGATAAATAGTAAAAAAATGACATTTTTACCATACCATTTATTTTTTACCAAAAATAGTGCATTTAGAGCAACTTAGACTTCGAAACTTCAATTGATAATTCTGGGAGCTACGGGCCATGAAATCCAGAGTCATCAGGACCATGCAATTGACAATCACATTCCTCATCTATTCCATGCATTAATGTTTTGTTTTGGTGGTGGATTTTTATGCATGAGGCAACCAAAATTGAGGATCTCGGCCCACGCGGGTCATAGTTCATTAGGCCATGTATAGGACTTGATGTACATGGGAAAAGAGAAGCCTTCCTACGTACATACACTATTGTTATAAAGAATAGTGATGTATAGGGCCTTCTATGTCCAATTTTATGGTGAAATCTCACAAAAATTTTATTTTTCTTGGCAATATAGTTTTGGAATGGAGAGAACGCTAGCACAAAGATGTTGATAGGGCAGTTCTTGGTGATATAAATGATCAACACACATTAAGACGGTGTGTATTGTACAAATTTTGGAACCTTGGGGCTTTGAGGGCCCAACCAAGACTCCTCTAGATGTTCATGGATTACTGGGATCCAAACATAGAGGACTTTATATTGGATGGTATGCCATTGAGACTAGAAGTATAGGACATCTAATTCATCACAGGACTATCCCGCCAAGGCAAGGTAGTGAACCTACGAGCTAGTGGAGTGGGCAGAGAACTAACTATTGAGGAGTACATAGCTATGTATTGCATTCTTGACACTGAAAAATATCGAAATTCAAGTTCTGGTGAATGCTATACAAAGTATCAGTCTCAAGGTGATAGTTTTGGTAGTGGCCAGAATAGCAGGTTTGGCATCACTTCATCAAGATTCACAACCTCTCATGTTATACTCAGTAGAGTGCATGAGACCTATGGTATATGGATGGAGCACAACATTGCTGAGAACTATGAAACAACAACTGATTGACTGCAAGATGGGTAGGACAAAGAACTTCAGGTATGCCAACATTCTAAGCACTTTCTTATTTGAGAGGGTACCGAGCCTCAACCCTAGAGTTGAGGTCTCTCCTCACAGTCTATGGGATCCATCCTAGACTCATTGGGAGGAGGTGATGTAAAGGCTAGGTGGAGGCAGGACACCTTCTCCTTTCCCAATCGACTTCTTCCACTAGTGGTGACGACAGGTCATAGCCATAGATGACTACCCCTAAGCAGGGATAGAATTATGTAGAGATATTGACATGCCCCTACCATGAGGGTCTGTCTATGGAGATATAAGTAATATCCCATTTGTATGGTTTTTTGAATTATTAATTTTTTGTGTTGTTGCATTTTTGATGTATTTAGGAATCAAAAACATGTTTTTGGTGATGACAAGTACTGAAAATACATATATTTGTGCAAACATGGGTCCACAACGACAACATGATTTCCCTCGACATCGACAAAGGGGATGAGGTGATGAGATGATTGGTGCGGACTCTCTAGATTATAGATGGCAACATTTCCCTACTGACTCACATGATACCCATGATGCAATTCAAGGACTTGCTTGAGGCTATGCAGAGACATGTAGTAAGGGTACCTTGTCCGTGGGTTAGGATGTTCAGGAGGTTGGCCAATGCAGTCATATGTTATCATGATCATCACCCAGGCCCATATGCATAGATTCCTATGTAGACATTTTGTATCGACCGTGTGTATTTTGGCGGCTTAAAGCCCCATTTTTGTACATATTACATTTTGTGCTATGACACCATTTTTGGACTATTCGGAAATAAAAACTAATAGAAATCGGTTTGGTATATTTACAAATGTGCTTAAAGGTGAATGTGAATAAAATGTTTTATGATTTTTTATTGACATGACAAGTTCCAATCTAACATGTAATTTGCATATGAATCAACAACATGAATTAAAGTCTAGGTATATGAATGTATGTAATGAAATCAAATTTTTCCTCCAATAATATTACCCTCAAGAACGTTCTCAATAACCTAGGATCCTTAACCCAATACATGACATTTAACTATGACACCACTAACTAGAAGTCAAGGAAAACTTCAAGAGATTGGATACCATTGGAAATGGAATCATGAAATAATTCAATCACAACACTATACTCAACAACATTATTAGATGATGGGCGGAGACAAGCGCCTCCCGAAGACACCAACTGACCCTCAGGTGCATATATAACCGAGGAAACTGAAGCTAGGTTTTGGGTGTGGTGGATGGCACCATCAGCGAATCCTAGATAGATCGAAGATCCCATCAAAATATTCCACACAATAGGAAGCATGTCAACACATCGATAATGCTACCAAAAGAAAAAACAAACCATACAATTTGTATAGTAATATATACAATATGTCGACCTTGGATAAATGTTAAGCATGCTATTTATTAAGATAGAGATCATTTTGGGATCCTCCAAGGCATTCCTTTCATAATCCTCCAACTCATAGGATCCTTTCTCTAGGACACACTTTACCATGCAAGGCCCATGCCACATAGGTTTAAACTACCCACCCCAAGAGGTTCACTGGCTTGATCATATAAAAGGACCAAGTCACCTTCAGTAAATTGATGGGGACGAACATACTTATCATACTAGGATTTAATGTGGTGTTTATTCACTTCTAGAGCCACTAGAACATCTTGATGATGTTCATCTAGGTGCTCTAAGTTTACCAAACACTCTTCTAACTCCGAAGTATTAGGTAGGAACTCTATTGCTACTTTTATTGAAGGAATCTTGCACTCAACCGGTAATACTAAATCCACCTTATGTACTAGATGAAAAGGAGAAAATCCAGTGGCAGTCTTGACTGCGGTTTGATAATCCAACAAAGCAGGGTAAAGCATGATATGCCACTTAGTTTTTCTTTGTGCAATGGTTCTTTTTAAATTGGACTTAAGGGACTTATTAACTGCTTCAACTTGGCCATTCACTTGAGGGTAATAAGCAGAAGAGTTCTCTTGCTTATACCTTAGCTTTGAAGATAATTTTGTCATCATCATATTCTGAAAGTGCCTACCATGGTCAGTAGTAAGCTCCTTTGGGATAACAAATTGAGTGATAATCTGGTTGAACACGAAGTGAGCGACCATCTCACCATCATATCTAATTGTAGGAATAACCTCTGCCCATTTCATGAAGTAATATACAACCACTATAATATGATTTCCCCCCCCAGATGACGCTGGGTTGCAATCCATGAAGTCCACCCCGCACTTGGTGAAGGGACCGAGAGTGAAAATATGATGTAATAGGGTGGGACGCGAGCACATATTCTATGCAAACACCTGGCAATGGTAGCATTGCTTGTCTGCATTAACGTAATCTTTGGATATTGACGACCAATAATAACCCGATCCAAGGATTTTTTGGGCTGTAGCAAGGCATATAAATGACCACCACAAGCCCCACTATGGAAATCATTCAGCACGGTCTCAACCTGATCATGATTCAAATAATGACTCAAGATGAAATACACCCCCCGGTGATACAATGTGTCACTGATAATAAGGTAGTTCCTAGAGTTATGACGTAGGCGATGTCCCTCGTCCCTTGAGAGGTGATAGGGAACCTTAAAAGTCTGTAGATAGATAATAATATCACCATACCAAGGGTCAATGGTTGAAATGAGGAAAATATTCTCATCCACGAATGAATCCTCATGAATCCTATCCTCCTCCAGACAATGGATATCAGATATAATCTCCACAAAGATTAACATCTTCTTCGATTTTGCTGAAAAAATTTCGAGGTTGAATTCTTGTGAAATGAAAATCCATTTATTATACTACCCCCCAATCATTCGTTTGGTCAATCCAAACTGAAATGGGATGGTGTGAGATACAATGGTACTTTGACAAAGCAAGATATAGTTTCTCAACAGCTGGACTGCATGAAAATTTGCTAAGTCCAACTTCTCGACGTGACTATATCTAAGTTCAAAATCAATGATATTTTGACTAAGATAAAAGATAACATGCTCTTGGAGCTCATCATCCTCTTGGACCATAACCACACCATTCATCTCTTGAGACGTGACCACATATAACAAGAAATCATGGCTATAGTTAGGTGAACTAAGCATGGGTGTCGATGCCAAGGATTTCTTAAGGACATCGAAGGACTCCTAGGTTCGCTCATCCCATATGAATGGAGTACCCTTATTAAATAAGCGCATAAACCACATGGTCAAAATTGGCATTATTGACAACAAATCGATGTAAGAATTGTCGATCCCTTGGAGACTCTGAATAGTTGAATTGTGCACGGGGGAGACAACTAGAGTATTTCCTCAACCTTTAGTGGATTTACCCTAATCCCATCCTTCGATACAATTAATCCAAACAAATGACCAACTTTCAGAGAAAATATGCACTTCTAAGGGTTTAACCGAATTTTCTAACATCGACATCTTTCAAAAACCAAGTGCAAATGATCCAGGTAATCCACCCTCAAATGAGTGTGAGCATATAAACCATCCAAATAAACCTCGATAATACGCTTAAGGTCATGGAAATTAAAATTCATAGCCCATTGAAAAGTGGCTCTAGCATTTTTAAGGTCGAAAGGCATTTTTTGGGATGCAAAAGTACCCCAAGGACAAAAAAACATAGTCTTATGTTGGTCCTCAGGTTTAACTTGTATTTGGTTGTACCCTAAAAATTCATCCACAAATGAAAAAAATTTACTCCCCGCACACTTATCCAAACTCTAATCAATTAATGGTGTGGGGAAATTATCTTTCAGATAGGCCTTATTCAAGTCTCTAAAACGAGTGCACACATGGATGGTTCCCTGCTTCTTATCCACTGTAATAGGATTGGATACCCATTCGGTTAAGGGAACTAGATAGATGAAACTAATTTTGAGCAACTTCTTTCAACTTAGCCTTAATGGAAGGTGCTTTGCGTGGGTTCATTGCACATTGACATTGTCAAACAGGTTTTGCATTTGGATATGTTTTGATCTCATGTTCAACAATCTGAGGGTGAATTCCTGGCATTTCTTCATATGACCAAGAAAAGATGTCACAAAATTCTTTAAAAATATTGGTGTATCTCTTGATTTCATCGGGCGAAGAGTCTGCACCGATGTACACTTTCTCGATTTTACTAAGAATTCGAGAGATGTTGATCATAATCATAGGAGATAATTTTCCCATGCTCCCTTCGACTGATATACTATGAGTACCTAATGGGACCATAGGGTGACCAACACTCTCACTTAAGGTCATCCTAAAGTCGCCATGCTTGACCCGTTCAAGCTTTGAGAGGAAGTAAGATCGATGATGCAACTCCTCCCAAGGTTGGTTTGGACCATTCATGGCTTCTAGAATCACTTCATTTGAAGGAAAAATATCATTGAGGCAATCATGTGATCATTGCAATGCAACCACCCATGAAGACAGTACAAGGAGATCCTCCTCCTTCGTCTTCAAAGAGGAAGAACTAGGGTCTATAGTAGGCTCAAGTGTAGCTTGATACACAAACTCTACTAAATACAATGACATTATCATCCTAGTAGGTCTAGAATATTCATTCAAAGTGCTCGAAGAAGGAAGAGTCAATGGGTCATCCAAATACATAGTACGAAATGGGTCCAAACTCACAGGTGATGAAGCACTACTAGAGGTAGATCCAATAGCTAGAATTGGTGCCAAAATATTAAAAGTTCCCATTAATGATGGATACATTTCAACACCAACATTCTCAGTTATCGACTGAGAATTATCAATAGCCAGGATAGTCAATCCCGACGATGCAGAGGAACCACAATTATGGAAATACACTTGGTCAATCATCATAATATGATCCTCAAAAGGGAAGCATACTACTGGAAATATGGGTGATACGATCTCTTTCATAGCATAAATCTAGTTTCGACCTAGTGAAACTTTTTATTCGAGGGGCGCATCAACCACCTCAACCTCGACTGATGTGGTTTTCCCTCCAAAATGAACCTAAAGAGAATGGATAATTCCATGTGACCAAAATGATCATCCATCATACACAATCAACACGGTCACCAATGTTGATAATGTGGGTGATCCAAGGAATTTCCAACAAGCCAGCGACATCACAGAGGTTGCAACTCCTTCATCAATAACTGTATGTTTGATGGTGTTATTGAGAATATACACATGGACTAGAAAGGCCACATGGTAAGGAAAATGATATTGGATCTCGTGGGTTTCATTAGGATCAACTGCTCTGAGAGAAGACAATAAGGCTCTTCGCTGTGAAGGATAGGTCTGAAGAACTTCCATAGCTGACGTCACACATGGATTTTGGCCCAAATCCTCGAGATTAGAGTAATCTTGGGCGTTTCGGGTGTTTGAGGACTCCCTTAGATATGCGAGGTATCACTTCAATCTTATCAATATGCAACAAAATTTTAGGAGGTGCAGGCTCTTTCCTCAGGTTGGGTTGTGATGAACCATAATGTTTCGAGTGAGTCACAACATTAGCAGTTGACAAATGTTGATGCAACCATGGACACCTTCAACTGCTAGTGGGTTTTGATACCCACTAGAATTGCTTCCAGTGTCCATGGTCTTATAAGACATGTTTTGATTATAAGGTAAAGGTTTATTCAATATAGTTTGGCTCTGTGCAATGTGCTTTGATGCATCCTCAATACAAGGGAAACAATATGTCAGATGGTGTCCCCCACAAAGCTTGCAAGGGAATTTAACCTTATTCTTAGGATTCTTGTCCCCCCAGTGTTATCCATATTCTTGTCATCATTATGATTCTCCTTCCTATTCCCACCCCATTCATGATTTCTTCCCTTTCTTGTATTTCTTTTGGGTTGCCGGTTACCCTTCTGATCTAGTGAATGCACTAAGTGTACATCCACTGATAGGGTGGGAGTGGAAAAGGATGTAATGTCTGGTTGCATACTGATTAATAGAAAAATATCACATTTGATGTAGTAACTTGGTCTACGAACTTGGTACTTGTGGAGCCAACAATACCGTCGACATGTGGCCCAGGCTTGAACTTAGGATTGCACATTAGGGATAATCTCATATAAAATCCCATACTGAGCATATATCAAATCCAATAGCTGATCCCGAAATATATCATGTTCCCCATTACATACTTCGGGTGTTGAAACATATTTCATTATTTAAGGTAATAAATATTTGAGGAACCATTCCAATAAAAAACAGGTGGAATGTTGGCCTTAATCAACCTATTTCATCGGCGCCACTCTTGAATATGATAAAAAAAATGCATGGATTTATCCTTCCAGAATGTCGAAAATAGCTCGGTACCAAAATCATAACGTACCGGTAGTTGAAATTGGTTGATAAAGGTCAATGATAAGTCATTATAAGTCCGATAGGTGTCCCCAGGTAGCTCTATGTACCATTTCACGATAGGACCTTTGAGGGTGCATTGAAAAAGTAGTAAACGAATAGATTCATGGTTCAACGAGTTCGAAGAGAACCATAGGTGGAAATTAGTAACATGATATACAGGGTCCTCACCATTATTACCTTCAAACTTTAGAATGTCCGAAGGAAGTTTAGCGGGAACAACCAACCACATTGTATCATGAGACACCAGATCATTGATCAACTTCGAAAGATCAGGTAGGTTCAAAGTATCCAAAAAGGGGATCCTAGGTTGTGACATAGGATTCCATGTTACATGAATATTTTGGTTGAAATAGGACTGATTTTGATAAAGGAAATAGCCTTGAAGGGTCGGATAATAACCCCCTCACATATTCCCCATATAAGTCTGCACAAGGATCTGATGATTAGGTATTCCTTGAGAGGGAGGCTCCATATAACCATAGTTATAATATTAATAGGTTGGTTCACCCCCAGACACATAAGGAGGTATATGGCCTCCTGATACAATAAAACTAGCTAATGCAGGGACAACGTAGTTATATCGAGCACTAGTTCCAAGGGATCGTGTTAGACATAAGGAGGATGCAACATGAGGAATGAATTTGAAGGAATTGATATGATGGATGATGGGACATAGGATGGAATGTAAGAAGTGGCCCCAATGTTCATGCATCCACTATCACCCCTGAAATATTAAACCCTAGTGTTAATACTGGATCAAGCGAGCAAAAAGCCCCCCACAAATGGAGCAGAGGGTGCAATATGACCACTCCCAAACCTATGAGAAATAAAATGAGTACTGGGGCCCCTAAGTATAAAAATAGGGTCCACATTGGGATTGGTGGAGGATGATGGAATAGATGTAGTGAAATTCAACAAGCTGAATGTAAACATAACTGTGCTAGAGGGAGTGGGTTGAGTATCAACACCTGACCTCTTTGAGGAAAACCTCTTACAGGAAGCTGTAAAATATGATAGCTGGGGTTGTGTAGTATGGGGAGTACCAACCCTTGAAGGGTCGGTGTAAACTGGAGTTTCAGGTATCCATATGGTTCCTCCCCCTATTCTCGATGACAAAGACAAAGGGAACTCTAGGTTCTCATATGTAGTACTCATAACAAGAGCCATATGTGAATCAAAGTGTACTAAAGGTTTCCTAGAACATCCAGTCCTCTTTCTAGGAGGAGGAGAAGGGTTCAAAGGAGATAACCATCATTAATTTTGAGATTAATGAGGTGCCAAAAATCAATCTACAATGACTCAAAATAACAAAGACTCAACTAATTACGACCCCTAAAGCCAACTAGCACACAAAGAGTACACCCCTAAGCAAACTGGGTCATATGCAAACAATCAGAGAGGGAGGATAAGTGAGCTCTTGAACGAAGAGGGTATGTATCACCTAGCAAAGGCATAAGACTGCCATACACTACAAGCAGAGGTTTTTAACCAATTATAGTGGCCCTCAACTTCAACGCATATAGCGACTGTTTTGTTTGACCCCTACATGGCCAATGTTATATTTTTATCATTTAATCAATATGATCTAGGATGTTATCTGAGAGAATAACATGCACAACAATAATCACAAGAGACAAGAGACACAAAAATTTTCCTTAGGGAAACCATAAAGGAGTAAAACCCTGCAACTTCCTCAGAGATAGAATGAGAACCAATAGCAAAAGTAAAACCCAAAAACATAAGGATGATCTACGACAATTGATCTCTCTCACTTGTGCCAACACTTCCTCTCTCACTCATGAGCCCTAATTGAGTGAGTGTGTGTGTAATAAATAGAGAGGCTCACTCTCTATTTATATTCTTTCGTTCACTTAATATTTTGACTCAATTATGTAGGATCGAGTAATCCTTACTTAGTTATGTAGGCTCGAGTAACCACAACTAGGGTATTAATGATTCGACTTACAACAGAGGGTACTTCCTCATGAATTTTAGTAATTCTCTCGATAAGAACATTGGGGTACAAGGAAATACAAGTGATTCTTCCAATAGGAGAATCAAGGATCAATGAAATACAATATATCCAAGTGAATACATTCCAAAGTTACAAATACATCAACACTCCCTCTTAACTAGGAAGGTATTCTCTTGACACAATTCATCAACACAAGTCTTCTTCTCTGGATCATCATCAAAGCTGGATCATCACTGGATCATCACTAGATTGTCATCAAAGCTGTATCATCACTGGATCATCATCAAAGCTGGATCATCACTAGATCATCACTGGATTGTCATCAAAGTTGTATCATCACTGGATCATCATCAAAGATGGATTATCACTGGATCAACATCAAAGCTAGATCAACACTAGATCATCATCAACATCACTGCTTCTTCTATCTCGATCAACTGGTGCTATCTCTCAATTCTTCTTGTCATAGGAAGTTCTATAGATCCAACCCTTTTTCATGCTGGTTGTAGGCCTAGCATCCATGTAGGTCTTCATATTCTTCTACACTTATATCTGACCTAGTTAGAAAGTCCCACCCAACACTTACATCTGACCATGGGAGGAACACATACACCACCATGTCAGAAAGGCACTCCCAACCCTCACATCTGACCATGGGAGGAGCACATCCACCACCATGTCAGAAAGGCCCAACACTTAAATCTGACCATGGGAGGAACACATCCAAGAATCATGTTAGAAAGGCCCAGCACTTACATCTGACCATGGGAGGAACACATCCAAGAACCATGTCGGAAAGGCCTAGCACTTACATTCACCAGCATGATAGGACACACCTACTATCATCTGTGAAAAGGACCAACACTTACATTCACCAGCATGATAGGATGCACCTACAATCATCTGTGAAAAGGCCCAGCACTTACAAGCATCAGCATGATAGGACACACCTACTATCATCTATGAAAGGGCCCAACACTTACAACCATCAGCATGATAGGACACACCTACCATCATCTGTGGAAAGGACCAACACTTAAAATCACTAGCATGGTAGGATACACCTACTACCATCTGTGAAAACGCCCTACACTTACAACTAATCATGTGGGATCCAATCCCACAGTCATATCAGAATGGCTCTGCACTTATATTTGATCATGTGGGAGCCAATCCCACAGTCATATCAGAATGGCTCTGCACTTATATCTGATCATGTGGGAGCCAATCCCATAGCCAAATTAGAATGGCTCTGCACTTACATCTGATCAGGTGGGAGCCAATCCCATAGTCCTATCAGAATGGCTATGCACTTATATCTGATCATGTGGAAGCCAATACCATAGTCATATTAGAATGGATTTGCACTTACATTTGATCATGGAAGGAACCAATCCTATCACCATGTTAGAAGGGCTCACGGACTCATCACTTCCACTTGGAAGGAACCACTATCTTGAGAACACCAAGATTCTGCCTGAAGTACTCAAAATTCACTCTGGCCATTTCTAGCATAGAATCACATCAGGGTTGATTACATCCAAGGATAACCTCTGATCTTCACCAGGACCGATTACATCTGAGGAAAACCTATAGGACTGTTTATGTCTGAGCCACCTACGAGCTTCGCTAGGATTTTATGCTCAGACAACCTATCTCACCATCTATGCTAGAACTCCCTCTTTCAAGAAATCTTGATATGGATCACATACTGGAGCTGCAATACTCCTCTCTGATCCCATACTGAAGTAGCACCCTGAAGTGCTCTTTCTATCAATGAAATTTCTTGCCCAATCTGAATCCACATAACCCTCCAGTTTAGTGTTCTGATTCACCTCATACTCAACTGTACCCTTTAGGTACCTCATTGCATACTTTGTAACCATCAGGTGAACATGTCTCAATGTGTTCATAGCAAGGCAAATATCTGATCTCATATTCATCAGGTACATCAAGGAGCAAATCATCTAACGATACATCATGGCATCAACCGAATTTGATGAAGCATCACTCAATAGCTTCAGGTTTGATGCCATAGGTGTGGTCATGGCCTTGCATTCCATCATCCTGAACCTATTCAGGATCTCTATTGCATACTTCCCTTGTCCTAGGGAGATTCCATCTACATTTTGCCACACCTCCATGCCTAGAAAGTAGTGCATCATCCCCAAGTCCTTCATCTCAAACTCGACAACAAGTCTCCTTCTTGGAACTTTAATGAGTTCCTCTTTTCTGTCAGGAACAAGTCATCAACATATAGCAAAATAATCACTGGTATTTCGCCTTCAACCTTGAAGTAAAGGTTGGAATCTGCTTTACTCTTAGTAAATCCTAGAGCCATCAGTAAGCTGTCCATCTTGTTGTACAATGTCGAACCTTAGGATCTTCTGCAGTCACTCCCTCTAAAGAGAAGCATTGTTCTCCCTTTTCCTTTCGTACTCTATGTATGATGTACTGGAGTGACAAGTAGCTTCCTCTGCTACTATTATTTTATGTATCCATCTAGGGTCACTAGACACCAAGATCCTCTATCTTGAAAATGTTCTTCTCGTACCCATCTATGAGCTTGTCATCCTCTATAGGCTTTCATCTTCAACCTTGTAGCAAAGGTTAAGATCTTCATCACTCTAGGTGATCTTCAAGCTGCTCATGTATGTGTTATCCCATGGGTGTCTTCTAAGCTTGTACAAGGCCTTCTTTAATTTTCACACATGAGTCTTCCTGTCATGTGCCTCAACTCCCACTGGCTGCAAATGTCTCTTCATAGTTTATGCCTTCTTTCTGTGAGAAGCCTCGTGCTATGAATTCTGCCTTGTATCCCACGATGTTGTCATCCACTACATTCTGGATCTTGTAGATCCATATGGAATATACTACAGACTTTCCTTCAGGTCTTGATGCCGCATCCTAGACATCATTCTTCTTGAATTGGTACTCTCCTTCCCTTTCTTCTTGGATTCTTCTTCATAGTTGGAAGGTTCTTCATCAATGATGTCGCTCAACAGTGTTACATGACTGCACTATGTTTGAGGCCTCTTGAAGTCTCATCATACTATTATTTATTTTGGGTTATTTTTTGAACTGTCATCACTTGTTCTTCAGAATGAGTCTCATCCTTCTTTTCTTGTAGGAAATTGTACATGATCTTTCCTACAACTCAAATGCATTAGTTGTATGGTTAGAAACATTTCATAAAGCATATTTATAATGGAAAATTCTGATGCATAAAGATATAATCATGCAACTATTTTAGCCAATACAACATTCATCCATATCTCATGGAAAATTTTCTAGATGCCTTCCATCTTTACCAAGACATCATTAAGATTGTGCACTAATCCAATATGTTAGCAAAGAGGATTCATTCTAGATATGTAGCAATGGAGAGTTGTATAACACTATGGCCTACTTACCCATCACATGCACATTATTAGTATACTGTCATTAATGCAAACATTCTATCATGCATAATACATCAACTGAATATAAACAAATGCATAACAAAACAATATCATGAAATGCAATTGAATACTTATGTTTATTTTTTTCATGGGTAGACTCCTTTCAGCTTCATCGTCTTTATTCATAATAGCTCATTTCTTATCCAAATGCTCAAGATGGATAAGAGGTTCTTCAAGAATTGACTTCTTCATATTCCTCATTGCTTGAGGGATCTTCTTTGAATCGTGAGAGCTTGATCTTCAGTTGCTCCCATCTTCTTTTCTCTTATTAGGAGTCAAGCTTCTTCTTCTTCCCAGAGTCTATTGAAAGTAATCACTTCCTTTTGGCACACATTCCTCGAATGAATGAATCCCATGATCCTGGGAGGCCATTCAAGGTGGTTATCACAACTTCTGCATTCTCCACTTCTCCTTCTACTTCTTCAAGTTGTTCTTTGATTGGAGAGACCCTTGTAAAGTATGACTGTATGGTCCCTGCATTCTGGATCTTCATATTCTTCAACTGTTTTCTCAAAGTCATCTTCTGATTTATATTCTTCCCTTCAAATAGCTTGGTTAAGGAATCAAACATATCTTTAGGTGTCTTTAGGGAAGACACTTGTGGTATAAGGTGATCCTCGATTGAATCAGCAATGATATTCTTGGCCTTGACCAAGTTCTTCTTGTGTAAGGATTTAGCCTCATCTCCCTTTGGAACTGGAACCTTTCCACTTATGTAGGTGTCCAATTTCATTTTCTTCAAGAACAAGTGAGATCCAATACTTCCATGCTTGGAATTTATCAGCTTCACCAAGCTTGTCATCAAGCTGGTGTGATTAGCCATTTAGAAGCGAGAACCTCAAATGTAAATAGAAAAAGATTAGATCTTACCGATTTGAGGTGTCCGTCCTACGGTTCTAGAGTTGGCTAATTTAGGGTTTGTAAGAGAAACCCTAATTTTCAAAACTTGGAATATTTTAGATCTGATTGGATAGAAAGATATAACTCTTCAAGTCGAGATGTCCAATTATCTCCTTTTCTAACAGTGGAGGGAAGCTCCCGGAACAGGAAGCCCTAGTTTACCAATTTCTTCTGCAGAAATTCTTGATACTATTTCTACGGTATCTCCAAAAGTAATGCTCCTCCATGTCTGAAATTTTGTACTAAGGTAACCTCATCTGTCCTATTTCTAACACCATAGGTTTTATCAGAATTGGTTTCACCAATAGAGGTTTATGATATTTTTCCCAAGGTGACTTATTTCAATACTGTTCAGCATAGCGAACTTGTACGGACTGCCATGTGTCCCTGTTTCATCATTAGGGTGTCAAATTTTACCATAAAAATTAAATTCTATGCCCTATTTGGAACATCTTACTAAATTTCATTTGGATCTTTGTATCCCACGATATTGCAATTATCCCTAGGTGTTATGTTTAGGGATGAATCCTGGAAGAGGCTCGAGCCCTGATTTGGAGGAATCATATCTCCTAGAATAGAGTGAATCTAAGGCTAAAATTTTTACACAAGGTACATCAGGATTTTATCTTTGGCCTGTGAAAATTTCAGCCCCATGAGACTTCTTGAATCTGATATATAGTGAATTTACCAAAACTACCCGTTTTAGTATTTTAGGGTTTTTTAGGCCCAGGGTCATATTAGGGTTTGAATTTCCTGGAGTTTTACCCAACCAAAAATCTTGACCTTGGTCTCTAAATTTCGATTTTGAGGAGGAGATAAATCCTATGCTAGGCTCACTTAAAAATACCTCTTTTGTAAAAATCCCTAATTTCCCTCAACAAAAACTGAAAATGCCCATAATCAAATTCTGCTTCGACAGAAAGATGGGCACTTCAATGGAGAGTTATCCCAACATCCTTTTGCTGATGGATTGTGGAGAGAGACCCAAAAAGTAAGAATCCCTAGCTTCTACAGCTGCACAGTGTCTTCTTCTTAGGTTAGCTCTAATACCATGTTATATTCTTATCATTTAAGCAATATGATCTAGGATCTTATCTGAGAGAATAACATGCACAACAATAATCACAAGAGACAAGAGACACAAAGATTTTCCTTGGGGAAACCATAAAGGAGAAAAAACCCACAAATTCCTTGGAGATAGAATGAGCACCAATAGCAAAAGTAAAACTCGAAAACATAAGGGTGATCTCCGACAACTGATCTCTCTCACTTGTGCTAGCACTTCCTCTCTCACTCATGCGCCCTAGTTGAGTGAGTGTGTGTGTAATAAATAGAGAGGATGACTCTCTATTTATATTCTTTTGTTCACTTAATATTTGACTCATTTATGTAGGCTCGAGCAATCCTAACTAAGTTATGTAGGCTCGAGTAACCACAACTAGGGTATTAATGACCCGACTTACAATGGAGGGGACTTCCTAATGACTTTTAGTAATTCACCCGATAGGAACATCAAGGTACAAGGAAATACAAGTGATTCTCCTGATAGGAGCATCGGGGATCAATGAAATATGATATATACAAGTGAATACATTCTGAAGTTACAAATACATCAACAGTTAGTACAATCACATAATAACCTCTACAAGTACCCCTTGTGATATCTAGGTAAGGAAACTAAGATCACCCCAATGTAACCAATGCTCAGGAGGGCAGTCACAAGAGGAATATAGCGTATGGGGAGGGTAACAAACCCCGAAGCTTAAAAGAACCAAAGGTACCTAAAAATCTGCCAGATATGAATAAGATCCTGGAAATATATTTGATGCTCAACATAAAGTGGCAAGGGGCTATCCCCACCACAAAAATGTGTGTTTCCTCGTGCTTAGCTCCTATGTAAGAGGAGCCTCCTGAGAACACTAATTATACCAAGGATTTCACTTCTCACCTTTCAAAAAACCTAAATTTTTTGTTTCATAGTCTTGGAAATATTTACTCACGACACCCTATTCCAAGACTCTACAATCCTAAGCTTGTTGGTGGACCAATATCAAATAAAAATGTGTGATCAATTTTAATTTAAGCATTAATTTTTATAGATGTGATTATTCATGGGTAATGAATGTGCAACTAGTGAGGTTATGAAAACAATGAAGTAAATATGCACACCTAAAAAACAATGCCAAGCACAACTTGTTAAGTTAATCATGAAAAAGGGAGCATGCCACTACATGAAATGCAAAGTTTCTTTTCAAATGCCCATGCAATCATTCCTATTTGAAAGTTTGATCACTAGTTTCATCTAAGAAAACCTAATGTAAGTACCAAATCAATGCATATGCATAATGAAATAAACATGCAAAGACAATTTTTATTTATTTATTTTCACTATAGATGGAATGAAAATGCAATAAATACCCTACAAATTCCTAGACCTCACAACAAGAAGCAAACAATCCAAGAAATAAATTGAGACCAAGAAGGCGTATGCACTAATAATAAAACAAAAAGTAGATACAATACAAGAATAAATTTCGAATAAATTCAATGAAAAAGACATCTTTGGTCACAACAGAGGCAGTCAACAGGAAGCACAGGGACCCGGGAATACTCAATAATATTTACAACCCACCTAGAACCTCCACACATCCAAATATCAAGCACAAGGAGAGATGTACGTGGTTGTTCAAGGAACAATAACATATGTACGGGACTATATGTACTTCATCTCACATATATACACGACTATTAGTTCTATGACCCACGTATACAAAGGAAGAGGCGGTGAAAAAAAGATAAGACTCAAATTACTTCAAGGGACATCCAATCAACCAACCAACCATTGAAGACAACATAAACCATAGAGAAACAAAGATCAAATCAAGCCAATCATACACACAAACCCAAACAAAAAGGAAATCCCCAGTGGAGTCGCCAATTCTGTTACAGAGAATATTTCCTATGACTTGGGGTGAACCACAATAGATAGGATGACACCAAAAATAAACCCATTTCCAAGCATTCTAAATATACAAGCAAAACTAACACTAAGGGACAAAGGGCGTACCTTATTTCGGACGTTTGATGTAGATCCTCGTTGAGCTTTCAATCAAACTTGTACCTACACATTTCCCTCAACAACAACAAGATATAAAAGCATTATATATGTAAAGAATTATAATCTAATCTAGCATGTTATATTCCAATACATAACCAAACTAATTACATCTATGGATAAAAATATTTATAATTACACATGCAATGGACGAGAAATGTATATTTCTATTAATATGAATAGAGATAAAAAATGACCAAATCTATCAGTTCTCGTCGAAATCGAGAAACTAAGTCCCTCCACCTAGTCCTCCACCACTTCAATCCTCCATACAAAGGAAATATCGCAAATATCAAGGCAATCTTGGGAAATAACACTAATGGTTGCTTCAAGGACAAAGGAATGGAGACTCAAGTACATAAGAATGGGGCACAATTCTACTATAGTATATTTTCTCTCCAGAATTATCCTCCTCTAATGATTCATAGTATCTCAATATATATCCCTTCAATAGGAAGTGAAGTGTCGAAGTGGAGTGTTTCTTGGCATATGGAAGGCCAAGGGACAAGTCCTTCGTTACTAGGTGGGGGGAAACTCCAAATATTTTTGTTTTTTAGCACATTTCTCGATGTACACAGGTGACATTGGTGCAATATGCGTATACATGGGTTGTAGATTTGTGACCCGCGTATACATATAAAAATGTCTTTTAAGGGGTTCCCCTGGAGCGTCAGGGTCATAGTGAGCAAAAAGGGGTAAAAGGATCCTACATAGACATTTATAGGCCATCAAAGCATGATGTATCAGGTGTGGAAAATCATGCAATAAAAAATGTTGTAAGGTGAAGAATACTCATTGATCATAGTGGTGTAAAACCTATACACAAAAGAGAGCATGCTGACAGCCACAGATTGTTATGTACCACATCTCGAGTGATGAAGATAAATCCTTGAGAAATTGTTGTTCTATGAATAAAATCATTGTCTTGTATGTGTAGAAGATGTTTCTACATATTTATTCGTTATGAATCTGTTGGTGTTTCTCCCTTCTAACTAGGTTCAGAACCTTGTTTGTCTATTAACAAATCCCAAGATACTGACCCGACATATGACCGCTCAATCAGCAACACCTACGACGCAGATGCAGTCTCACTTGAGATATATCAATGGGTAACTTCCATAACTAGGCTTCTTCAGTTGGGTGGGGATTTATTCTCTCACGTCACCTTAACAACTCGCTTGACCAAAGATGGGGGTTGTATTTTATATTATTAGTGTGTTCATTCAAGATATTAATCTACTTATCCTTCGACATAGATTACAATAGTTAATATAAAGTCCTAACACAAATTTTGTCTATCAACAATGCGTCATATGCATACAAACACTTATTTGAAAATAAATGCTTATTCACTCTATTAAGATATAATTATTCACATCATACATTCATTCAACATAAACATATTCATAAAATACATAAAGGAATGATATTTAACATGGAAACCCATATGGGAAAAAATATAAAGGAGCTCTTCAGCTGACATGAGAAATATATAACAATTTTTTTCTACACACTCAACTTGTAGACTCTGTTCTAGATCTTCTCTACAATCTATACATACATCTATCCTCTCATTCTCTTTATTCTTAGTTCTCTGATGTTTTCCTCTCCTTCACCCTAATGTCAATCCTCACATAGGTTGGATCGAATTTCCTCTCTACAACTCTTCTAAGACAGGAACTGACAGAGACCAACCCACACATAGATTGGGTTCTCTCTTTTATAATCTATTACATGTCGTAATCAAACCGAGTCTGTTATGTTGGATGATAGACTATCATTCCTATTTTCGTACATTTAGTTACACTGACAGCAGGCACTATTAACCCAAAAATACAAATATGCTTTATTCTAACTAACTTATTACCCACACTCAATCGAGTTATCCTTTTCAACTGTTGCACTTCTCCTCTTGTTGTGGTCTCTTCCATTATGGATGCTCTCTTAAATCATGACTACTCTCTTCCATCGTAGACTCTTCTCCCACAACTGCTTCTGTCATAGCTCTGCCTCCCATGGCTTCTTATTTTGTCATGCGACTCGAATATTCATATTCTCGGGCATAATTCTGGCCGAATTTTGCCTATTTTTTTATAGGACCAACATGGCCCCAAGACTCACCTCCAACTCATCCCGAGCCACACTAGTATGAAATATGTTGTGATGACCTTACTTTGAAATACTGAAATATTTTCTCTATTTGCGTTGTCTCCTCCCATAATTCTACTTCCTTCTTCCTCAAATTATCCACACGTTCAGAATTGATGTGTTCTGAAGTTGTAAGTCTTGCTAACTCTATTGCTTTTCAAACACTCTAGTGTACATGTTCAATAATACCTGTAACCCTTTCTTCTTCTTCATGTAATTTTGCAACCCTGTTAGTTCGCTTTTGCTATTGTGTTCATAGTGTTGCGACTTGTTGCTGTAATTTCTTCATCTCAGTAACGTTAGCCATTTTCTTTGCTAAGGGAATCTTCTTCATTTAATTCTTCACCTGGTTCACCTCTATCTCCGTAATGCACAACTTCTCTGTAATTTTCTCTAACTCTTCATTGTCGATCAAAGTTTCCCACATCTGAGAAACTTGCTCGATTTCCTTGGCACAAAGTGCCTCTGCCTCTTTGATCTTCTTCGCATCCTATGTTGTTTCTTTCCTTCTTTGTTCCAGCACCTATGTAGGTGTACTAGGTGCCACTTATGCTTTCAAATCCGCTACCTTTTTGTGGAGGTCCTTTGCTATTTCTCCAAGTCGAAAGACCTTGGATTCTGCAACCATGTCATGTGTTATGCCTTCATTTGTGAAATTTTTGCAAGATAGTGTTACAGCTGTGTCAAGCCGGTGCCTTTCCTCCTCCCAGGTTTTGTCTTTTTTCTTAGTTTCTTTGACTATTTTCTTCATCTTACTAATAGTATTATTAGTCTCTAGCTTTCTTAACCAATGCGCCTTCCCTGAACTGAATTTCTATGACTATGACATTCTGGATGGAATATACCTCGTACACTGAAAATCTATAGCTACATGGCCTACACTTTTGGTCGTAGCATTCAGATCTGTTGTCCCCAAGTCGGGTGCTTCTCCCAGAAGTTGAGCCTTTATTGGTGGGATGGGTATCGACACATTGTTCCATCCCTCTTATGACAAGCTTTCTAAGTCCTACGACACTGACAATTGTGGTCTATAGTCGATCACTACTCTTAATTATTTTACTGCGTTGCAGAGCATATGTAGTAAGTCTATAATACAACTTGTTAGATATGTTTGGAACTAATTCATATTCTTAAGGATTTGGGTGGCTATTTCTTCCATTGTTTTCATTAGAAGGGTATGATCATCAGTGTTAATTTTTTATCCTTCCTTTTCTTATGCCTTGTCTCAAAATGCTCTTTCTACTTCCTCTTATTTCCCACTCCCGAGCTATTGGAGTCGTGCTTGAGTTGTTCTGGGTATAATCTGGGTTTTTATTTAATAGGTTTTCTCCTTGTACACCATCCTTTTGTGTCTGTGGATCATCTTTTCGCTCCTCTTCAGCTGTAGATAACTGATCATCTGTGGCGGGGACTCTCCATTCTTTCGGCCAATATTGGATAATTGCCTCAACTTCTTCAGTTGAAAGTTGATATTGTGTCAGAAGACATTGGCACTATGGGTCTTGTTGCGATTGCAAGAGGATATGATGTGGCCCGATCGTAAATTTGAAAATGTTTTGAAACTGCTTAACGGTTTCCTTGGTAATTCTGTCCTTCTTTCTAACATGATATCGCACAGCATCTACATGAAGAAAGAATTATACATTGTTGTATTTTTGTCTCTGCTTTAAATATTTCTCAAACCAGAGATTCTAGTATCAAGCTCCTCAACATAAAACGAGAACATATACCCCCTGGTACTTTACTGGTTCTGCCCATGCAACAAACAAAATCAAAATAAGTAGCCATGAATAATGAAATGAGCTACCATTTTCCTGTGCATCCTCTGCATCTTCTAATAGTTCATTGATAATATATTGTGACTACTTGAGTTGAATAGCTACTGAACATAACTCTATCGCAATGATCGTCCCCGCGATGCACTGGTTCAGTCACATCTTCTACAGCAATTTTCTATCTAGAACCTTAGTGGCGAATTGAACAATGTGGTCATTTATAGAGGAAATAAAAAAGCCTATGGTGTCTTTGGATAATTCATACTATTTTAACTTGTTCTTTCAATACATTATCTTTCTCTTTTCCAGCGAAAAATGGTTTTGGGTCTAGGCTTGCAAGTGGGCGCCTCGTAATCACTTCTATAAGATCAACATCCACAAATTTTTTTGGTAGATCCATAGTCATGGAATGACACTAGAAATTGTTTCTGTACTATGACCAAAATGCGACATGTACATCAATGATAGTAAACATGCTTTGTCTATTCCTCTTTCCCATTCCATTGAACTATGCGCATTGGGCCATCCTTTGTATCTTTGATAGAAATCATATATTTATCCATTGCCAAATATGGAAATTTCGTAGGTCATGATATACAAAAGTCATATTCTTAATATTTTGGAGTATCTTCTATGTCATCTGAACTCCTTTTGGTACTGTCGGTGATACCAGTGGATACCTTGCATTCTTTAAAATTCTAATCTTAGATGTATCAATGTTTTTGGGTAGAATATAATTTGGAAGCATAGTCACAGACCCTATTTCTTCATCTTCCGATGATGGTGGTGCTGGTTCTTTCTTCTTACAGGTACCATATCACTTCCTCGTTGACAGACCATGTGGGCCCGGTATCAACCCCATTGGAGGAATGACTAGTGATTATGACATTTCCCTTGAAACTGTGACATCCAACGGAACACATCAAATGTCTTTGATATTGAGTGTGGGTGAGGGGGAAACTACATTGGATTCTGTAACTGTGCTTGTACTAGAAATGGAAATAACCATACTTTATGGAAAAACTCACTTCGGCTCTTATAGTTGTAGACAATAATGGAACAATCTCACTCGGATGTAGCAGAATGAACTACAACTTGGATGTGAAGGTGATAATGTCTAGTTGTTGAATCAATGAATCCTTAACATGAGCATACAATGAATGAAATGGGTGGAAGTTATATCCATCACATTGGTCAATCATTTGAATCATCATACAAAAACTGAGAAACAAACCATCACTCTCCTATCACATCACTAGTAGTTACTGCACTATATTGACAGAAGTGACCAAAAAGCACGCTGTCAAAATCGCTCGCGTTTTTCAATTAATTATGGCCAGCTATCATTTCTGCGACTCAAGCCATCTTGTGACAAATCTTCATTTCCTACAACATGTATTCAACCTTTGACATATTTCATTCATTGCGACATACATATTTTTTCATCATCATTTTTCATTTGCGACAGACAAACAGTCTACAACGCCTTTTTCTTTCTCTTGCGACATACTGGTAGCCTGCTATCAAATCATGAAATAAAATTACTCTGAAGATTTTGTCTTTTTTTTTTCTAGTTGGCCAAGTCATGGATGTCCTATTAGGGATTTAGCTGACTTCCATTCACCAATGCTTTGATAGGTGTTCCATCTAACTTCTATAGTTGCCTTGCGACTCCGTTAGTGATATTAATTGCAATATATAGTCCTAGCCAATGTTTTTTCATCTTGCTCAGATGCTTTAAAAAGTTTCTATCATATAGAAGAATAATTCCTCCGACTTGAAATTGATTATTCATGATGTGTTGATCATGCCATACTTTCTATCATTCCTTCTCAACATTTTGATGATAACCTACAACAAAATGGTCTTCTTCCAACTATAGCAGCTACGATAGTCTTTCCTTGACAACACCAACATTTTTCATCTCTGTAATTGTTTCAATCCTTAGGATGGGTACAATATATTCCATTGCCATCACAAACTCTTGTCCATAAACCAGGTGAAATGGAGTTTGACCTGTCAAATTCTTATAGATCGTGTGGTATGCCCACAAAACTGCAGGAATTTTCTTGTCCTAGTCATTTATTTGAACATTGCAAATAATTTTCAACGCATTCTCCAAGATCTTGTTGAATTCTTCGACAACACCATTTGCTTGAGGGTGATATGGCGTTGTCTAGGCACTACTTGACTAGTGGGAATTCCTTGTCTATATATTTTTCCTAGGAAATGCTCAACTAGTGGGAATTCATTGTCTTCTATTCTCACAACTATTGTTACTTTGATTAGAAAACCCACTGGGAGATGAGATTATATATCTTACCTTCGGAGACATACGCGAGGTCCTGGGTGTGCAATATTCATACTCTAGATATAACGCTTCTTCTTCTTCTTCTCTTTTAGATATAGGCTGGTATTCCTCTTCCTCATCGCATGAATCTTTGTCAAAGCATGACATCAACTCGTAATATTCTCCTCTGATCGCATTGCAACTTGCTCTTATATTCATAGTCCTTCTTCTCTTTCCCAACCAAAATATTCTTAGACATCCACCTTATAGTTCAGTTCCTCTATCACCAAGGAACATCTCAACTTAATTTGCTCCATTTTTCTCACACTTTGTTTGCGACATATCCCAGGTCTGCATCCATAAGTATTTACTCATCAAACTCCATTCCCAAGACCCCTTTCTCACATACACACATATTTATCCAAATTATTAAAGATGTCAGATATCATCCTCTCAGTCCTTGAAATAAATTTCTCTTCGCCTCACTATATGATGTCATTGTGTCAATAAAAAATTCAATGATGTATCCTTCTAAAATATTTTCTACCCAAAAATCAACATCCCTAGATATAGGGTTTCTAATACTCTTCAACTGCTAAATCAACTTAAGAATCCACTCTGTCAGTTCTCCTTGTTGGAAATGTTTTTTTTGGGTTGCTAGATTCAACAACCACTCATACAACACAATGAGAAACTTGCAAAACAATATCTCATGAATGTTTGTATAAATGTATAGCTCCAAACACTTTGTTGGATTCAACAATGATCCTTCACTTTCTTCCCATGCAAACTCTAATGCTTTAAAATCCACCCACTCTTGAATTTCCTGCTCTGTCGGGTGCAAAAACATATCCCTCACCAAAAAGATTCACAGTATCGCCAAAAAAACCATTTGTTGGCGTTTCTACCTTCGATCTAGGTTCATACCTTTATTTGTCCATCAACAAAGTCCAAGATACTGTCTTGATAGAGTAGGGATCAATCGGAAACACTTGCAACGTAGATGCAGTCTCACCCGAGATATCTGAATGGGTAAACTTTTTGCATCCCATTGGTATGAGGTACAATGTGAAGATAAAACTATGAAGAATCCCAGTCGTGAAGTTCACTACCTAAAAGATTCTGAAAATCGTTGCATCAAGAATGAAGAAAGATAAATTATTGTTGGAAGAGAAATCATATTCGTGATTAGCGTATTTAAAAGGTATATCAATTTATTTAAGAAGAATATTCATGTTTAACATCTTTTTCAATCCCGTCAAATACATCTCATCAATAGAGTAAGATTTGAAGTCATTTCTATGAGAGAGACAACAAATTGAGTTAAATAACACATGCTTCATGGAAGGATGACAAAAGGAGAACTAAGCCTTGTCAATTGCCATAATTAATTTGCAAAGAAATCAATATAGCTTCCATCATTAATACATATGGAGCATTCATATTTTCAAAAAACAATTAAACTCTTGCATTTGGACTTTTGCATGTTTAGAATCTTTTGACTTTCATTCTGCAATTTTGCAAACTTATATCGTTTGATACTTGTTGTTGTTTCTTTAGTAAGTATTCAATATCATCGAATTGAGTTATGAATATAATTGGGTGCATTTTTTAATCCAACACCTTCTATTGAATAAGATGTTGAGTTTAAAAGTTGATCTTCTTGGATTATTGTAAAAAGGTGGGAGTGCAAGAAACCCAAAAATGGCAAAAATTTATAATTTGGTAGGGTTATTGAACACTCTACTTCATTAATTTTTTGACAATCTTGTTTTGGTTGAAAAACAATCTTGTTGCAGAATATCAAATTATTAGAAGTCTTCATCTTCTGCAAGTTTTTGTGTCAGAGAGTTTTTCAGCCTTTAGTAGCCGACCTTAGTGAATTTTCCACTCTTAGAATTCAATTGACACATTATTGATTGTCAAGTAGTGGTGGATTTTCAGACAAGATCGAACTTATGATTAAGGGTGGATGTTGAAAACTCTAATCTAAGCTCGTTATCTTACACTAACAGACATATTATTAGAGGTCATTTATGCATTATGTACTGTATATGTAATATTGTGTACTATTTATTAATGAGCAAATTTGTGAGCCTTTTCAGTTTGTTATTTTTGCATTCTTATTTTCTCCATATTTTCTTGATGATTTAATAGTATTCTTGATGATTTAACATACTGTTAAATCATCAAGAAAATATGAAGCAAATAAGAATGCAAAAATAACTCATGGAAAAATATCACAAATTTGCTCATAAATCAATAGTACATATATAGTACATACTGCATAACTGACCTCTGAAGGTATGACCATGGGTAAGATAATGAACTTAGATTAGAGTTTTCAAAGGCGTCTCTTCTTAAACACTTTCAACAGTTCAACAACAACTCTCCTTTCTTTGTGCACCTTCACAATTTGCGTTGACCTCCAAGGAATGCGAGCCTCCACCAAATCCTTTGTTCTTTGTCCTTCTCTTCACATACATGCAACAATCTCTTTTACACTCTTCTTTTTCTATGCCTCATGGATCCAATATGCTCTGATACCACTGTTAAATCATCAATAAAATATGGAAAAAATAAGGATGCAAAAATAACTGACAGAAAATGATCACAAATTCACTCATTAATCAATAGTACACAATAGTACATATATAATACATAATGCATAACTAACCTCTAACTGTATGACTGTTAGGGTAAGATAATAGACTTAAATTAGAGTTTTCAACAATAATAAATGATAGAATACTATGCTAGGCCACAAAAACATTGAACCAATCCAAAGAAAAGAGAATCAACATAAATACATGGTTAATAATGGAGGTAATGGGAAAAAGAATTATAGAAAACTAATATTTATTTTCACACTATCACATTAAGCTATCAATCTTAGGACAATGGATAAGTATGGTGAAACATAGATTCAATATTGCGAAGTAGAATGATCATTAATGGTGGTTAGATTCATATATATATGGTACTCCCACCTAGCTGAAGGCCCTTCCTTGTCGATGGGAAATCAATACTTTCACATACGGAAGAGCTCAAATATTATTAGCTAGATAAGAGGATGTTTATTGCTTATGATGTACCATCTCTATCTAACTTGATGATGTAATTTTTGTCGTGCTTTCTTGCTTTTATTGTTCCCACCTATACTTCTAATTCTGCATCTTTCTTTCCTGCAGTCCCGGTGGAATATGTTAGCTCTTGTGTTTCGATGATGATGAGTTTAATAAATGGGATGGAGGGACATTCTTGCTGATCACAAGAGGGGTAGGATAGAAAAATACAAGATAAGGAGTGTTAATTTAACCCATTAAAATTATTTATGGAGAAGGTCGGGAAGGGCAGGATTAATTGTTTGGCTTACAATGACCATGACCATGGGAAGATCATACATGAAAGCATTAGTAGAATGTAATGCATTGAATCCATCAGATATGAAAAATATTAGTGTACAAATATCGATATCTCCAAATGGAAAATGAAGGTGAACCAAAAAGTTAAAACTTAAAATATAACTTTAAAAACATTGCATAATTGTTTAAAAGGAAAAATAATTGCTCTGAATTATAGTCGAAGAGCATAAAGAAACATACGATAAGATATTAACTCTGTTGGAAAGTTGTAAGTTTTCTTCTTGTGTACTTGTCAGGATTAAAAACTATCTATATAGTTGTCCCATATTTTAGTTGATTTTTAACTCCCTAAAAAAATGACAATAATTAGAGTAGTTTACCTTGAACTTATTTCTCTTGATCCATTAATTGGGTTGAGAGAGTGAAAGAAAAACTAGTATCCTCACGAGCTTCATAAAAAATAGCTACCGTTGGCCCCAACCTTTTTATTGATTGAATAGTTCGACAATGAAAATAGAGGTGGTACTTCCAATCAGCAAGCATTGTGATACAAAGATAAAATAGTAGGATCCACCTTAGTTAATGACCCATTCCTTGCCTTAGAAACACTACTCAACTGATAGACACTCCCAAATCCATGTTCATAAGAATTTACAAACTATCTATCCTACAACAATCCAAAATGTAATAACATGGAATTGTATTTCTTCAGGTAATCATAGGGTGCACTATGTCGAACAAATTATTCATTCTTGTGAACCTCCCCCATAATTCAAAACATCCACACATCATCTTAACATAATATATACTAGAAAACTCACTCTGTGCATATCTACCCTTAACATTAGCATTTCAATAGGTGTTAAACATCACCTCAAACTACCATTTTTTCACCAGCTCATCTTATATATAACTAACAAAAATGATTTTATATAAGAACCAAAGATGAGTTTAGTAGGATTAATAATTTTCAATAATAATACCTAGGTATCAACGGATGCGAATATTTTTAGGACATGAACTATCTTTCCCAATTTTAATAATTTTACCAGTTCGAGACCTTCATTGAAATTTTCCCATAGCCAAAACAATTAGAAAATTTAACTCATATAATATCTCCCACAGTTGACAAAAACCCATACTCATCAAACACACACATTAAATAACCAAATTGTCCGTGAAAATAATCAAATATTTTGATTGGAACCCTTAATTGTAAGACTGTTGGCTCCTGCATGAATATTTTCTTCGTAGTATAACACAACTCACCCACTTCATAGGGATCCAAGAAGAATAAGGTCCTCTTGCAAGGAAGAGACCACCTCGAGGGACATGACTAGTATAAGAACCAGGTGTAGGGGCTCAATAGGAGAAACATGAGCAGAGGAAAAGGTGATAGGGCCTCTGGATATGATTGATCCTCATGACCTAGTGGCATGAGGGCCCGATTGAGCATCGATCACTCCATGTTTTTTTGTATAGGGATGAGAGCCATGTTTTGTATTTTTGTATAGATGGAGCCTATGTGAGGCCCATTTTTTATGTACCCCCATAAGGAAGATGATTCTATTTGTATATGGCCCTATGGGGACCGATTTTCTACATCACACATTTTTTGGTGACACACACACACACACACACACCATTTTGGATGCATTTTCTGTGTTTCTCATGTATGTGTGTGATGCATTAATATGATGAGGATGATGTGTTATATATGTTATATGTGTTGGTGATTTGCATATAGTTTTAGTTACTTATACACTAGTTGTATGAAGGTCAACACACACACACACATGCTTTGTTTGTTTATGTAGGGTTAGAGAGATGTTTGATGTATTAGGTGCTAGTTCAACACCTTGTTGGTGATGAAGTCATAAAATGCATTGAAATTCCTCTAGAATTGATTGAAGGTAATTTTTTTAAATTCTCGTATGAGAAGGAACATGCACAAGAACATGCAAAAGAGGAGCAGATATAGGACACAAAATACATTGTTCAATTGGGAAACAACTAGTTGAGAATCTAGGTGCACATGTAAATGGTGTATGCCAAGATGGATGGAATCATTTAATATCCTAAATATGGCATCATATTCTTCTTGTTTTTTAGTGAGTTCCCCCAATCAAACTCCACCAGTGTGGTATAGATTTTGGGAGGGTGTGTAAATGGCCCAATAACCAATGATAGATTCTTTGACCAACGACTGGTGCCATATGTGAATCCAATATTGGTATATGAGTGGGATGTCATTTGCATGGAAAAAAATGATATATTTATTTTCAACCAAAGGGATTGAAAATATAAAATGTTACATTGTTCTTTCGAAATTGCAAACAGAAAATGAAGAATGTGAAAAATGGTTCGACCTTTGTAATGGTAGGGGTGTCCTAGTGTTGGAATTGCAAGTTATATCTAAGTGGAAGTAGACTAAAATGCACAAACATGCATCCAAAACTTGGATGGAAAGCCCTTGATCGATAATAATGTAATGGATGCGGTGGATCCTGGTCCTTATCTGAGGATTATGAATCATCATTGGTGAGTATACCAACCAAGGAGGATACAATATCGATGGTATCCACTATAGGAGGATAAATTTGCTTGTAGGGTGATTCTTGGGGGAATACCCTAAGGCAGATAAGTTGATATTGCAGATACAATTCTCAAGGAATACTTCTCATTCGATGCATAATATGGGAAACTAGAATGAATAGTTGGAAGTATCACCACACGATCAACATGGGCATGGGATCCTAGCATGTATAGGCTTGTGTGAAAAAGTCAATGGAGAGGTGGTCTGGTTCAGTGCAATTGTATTATTATGTTTGGGAATCATGTGAGTATGGTTCCCACATGATGCACATCCATCATGATGTGCTTTTGGTTCAATATGCATAGGTTGTGTACTAGGTAGATTAGGTGTCTCAGTGATAGGTGTTTATGAGATGACCATTTTGGGGGTAGACACAATAGATGTTATCGTCGATGTAGTAACAATATTAATGTAAGTTGTTTATTTTCGTTGAGGTGAAGGACTGTCAACTAAAGGTTTGGTGAGGTGAATGGTCACCAAGGTGCCCCAAAATTAAGGGAGGTCAAGAAAATGGTGTGTATAGTTCCTAAATTGAAAGAAAATCAAACACATGTGATTGGTATGTAATGACTTGGACTTGTTGGTGTTGTTGGGTGACAAAGAGGTTGAAGGTGTGCCCCTGCTATATTATGGGACACATGGTATTGAAAAAACACCTGAGAAATGGTAAGATGGGGCACAGGTTCATCACATGGCCTTATTTCCTGCATAGGAAACATGGTGGGGTGACCCTCACTATAGGAGTGTTGGTAATTATAGGAGCTTTCAACTTTGGTTGAAGTATGCCCTCTTGTTTAGGATTAGATACCACATATGATGGTTCAAGAAGAGGGTTGTTCATGATGGGTGCTTTCAACTTGTGTTGTATTATGCCCCCATTAGTGGGTTTAGAAACAACAAGTGATGGCATGGTCATGGGAATTTTTGGATCAGTGTGCGGGATAGATGGTGTAACTGGTATAATCAGAACAAGCTCATATTGTACTACTAGTTGTATAGGAATAAACACCTTATAACCGAAGGTCTGTGGTTACCAACATACTCTTAAAACTTGTAGGAAATCAACTTTAGAGTACAAAAAGGAAACAAGAAGATATGATAGACTCACCCGATTCACGACGGTTGATCCTAGCTTTGTCCTCTTCCGCTCTGCTTCTCCTCCAAAGCTTTCAGGGATGTTTCTCGTTCACTTGTAAAGAGAAAATCCTCCAAGTGCAATCTTATAAATGTATATAGGACAGGTTAGATAAATAAGATATAGAGTGCTTAATCATAAATATTCATCAAACCATGATACATGAAAAACATTCAAAACACATTTGGAAGAAGGATTCTCTTTATTAACAATAGTGAATGAGTTAGGATTACAACCCAACACCTGAAACAAGGACTCCTCTGCAACCAAAGGATTTTGAGTTTTGCTGCTCCAAAGACTTCTAAATAGACACCACCAGCATAACTTTGCTCTCCAAGTATGATTGATTAATACCCTCCCCAAGGCCTTTATTTATACTTAGTGAAATAAGGCAGTTTCAAGGGTTGAGGAAGTTGAGACAGTTAAGATGGTTATAGTTAAGAGCTTAACAAATCTCAAATAATTGCGATTTATTATTTTTAATGTCAAAGGAAAGCATACATGGGTATTGATACTGGAAACCCACGTATGACATGTGAGTTTCTCTAAGGGAATCCCACGTACAGATCTGTATGCGGGTTGCAATTACAAATACTCGCGTACAGTACGTGACATACTGTAGGAAGAATCGCGTATGTACGCGAGTTGCATATAGGCAAAGGCATGTACAACAATTGACATATTCAAAGGTAAAAATGGAAAGCTGGATGGATAATGAATGTATTTCATAACATGCCCATCTGTAGTGTTTTAGGTAACTTTCAATCCATAAATGTCCTTTTGTGTGCCAACTTAGGAAATGTCGGCACTCGGACGGAGAAGTGCCATTTGGGTTGATAACAGATGCCCCCTAATGTGTGAGGTTAGAGGGAAGCGATGGCCAAATACATTATAATATTTATCTTTGGAGAACTCAGAAATCCAATGGATCAGAGGTAGTACCTGAAACAAATACATAATAATGTCATATACAAAGTCATATCTGAGGATTCTATGTTCAATATACTGAAACACTAGCTCCTTTACAATATTTGAGTACATCATATGATACGGGTACAAGACCACGTATATTACAAAGGTGGATCGAAGCCACAATATACAATAATGATGAGTCTTCAAAAATCTGGAAGCTGTGTACATAAATAGAACATAATCTTGTGCAACTTAGTCCATAGGTGAGGAACTAAGGTATTCATAAACAATCCCAAATAACCAGTATAATCCAAGCCATGTGAATAAATGTAAGCTGAAGTCAAACATGGAAAGGATTCAACAGTTTGTCAATCAATAGGTAATAATCGACAACTGAAGAAAAGGAATTCACCAATGATAAAAGTGAATCCTGAGGTACTATATTCAAAACTCTAGGTTTTCACCATCAGGAAGTACTGAAATGGAACCATGCTGTGATAAGGAAGGAAATAGATCCTCCAACGGATCACAAGAGTGACTAGGAACTTGGCAAAATAAGGGAGACAAAATAGATAACAGATATAACAATGACGAGATCAGGAAAAAGATCAAACATTGGGTTGAGTCCTTGAATAGTGAGCATGACCTAGAGATGACCCAAGGTAGCTTTTAACTCATAGATAGAACAACTAGACTTATCTGTCATGTAGGAGAAATGATCAGATTCCCCAGGTATAACAGACAAGAGGAGGAGTAGTAAACTCTAAGTAATAGCTGAATTGAAAGTGAACACTGAGACACGGGTATCGAAAAAAATAGAGAGTGCTATGTTCAAGGATAACATGCTGCCACTAACTGAAAACAAGAGAAAACTTCTTCCTTACCTTCCCTTTTAACGAGTCCAGGAAAGTCAACTCGGATCTCTCTTCATTTTTTAACAAGCTTGAAGAGAAGAGAAAATAATGCTTGATAGTGTCACTGATTCGTGGATTTAATGAGCCCAAACTAGTACATGGTCAATTGGTGTTTTCACATTTAGATATTTTGAAAACTCCAAAGAAGACTCCAAGGGGGGTCCTTTTTCATCCAATTTAGTCTCCTGAGGCCGAAAAAGTATAAAACATACCACAGAAGAACTCTCTAAACTTCCGTAGAAGAAAAGGTGAACCTTTTTCATACTTAGTTAGGGAGGTCCAAAAAAGGTTAAATTACCAGCTACCCAATGCTCCTTCCAGAAAAACATGAATAGCTTGAGTTTTACGAGTGTGAATTAAAGCAAGATCACTCGGAAAGATCCATTTGATTACGAGAAATGGGGCTTACAACAATAAACTCGTTGCTTTGTTCTTAAGTTTTTAACAAGCATGACAAAGACACAAATTACACTCGAAATATTTTTCATCTTTAGGTCCAGAGCACGAAAAAGAGAAAACTAAGCTCATACCAGGAGTTCCTTTTTCGTAAATTTAGTCCCTCAGGTCCGGAAAAGTGATAAACCTATGCCTGAGAATACTCTTCTCAATTCAAATAGAAAAGAGAGGGATCCTTTCTCATATTATTCCGCATGGTCCGAGAAAGAGATAACCTACCACTGATGCGGATGCCCATTCACATATTCTTAACGAGCTTGAACGAACAAGTTAACTCGGCAGTCAAGTCTATTTTGAAGGAGTCTGTTGAAATGAATAACTCCCGATTCATATTATTTCTCCATAGAATGCCTTTATTTATACATCTACAATGACTCTTGGGATCACACATCCGAGAGTCTCTTCATAT
>LPNX010765591.1:440739-452415 GCA_001517045.1 Pseudotsuga menziesii
ATCAGGATGGAAAGTTGTTTCTGCCTCCTCTACCTCTGAATTTTCTTCTTCCTTTGCCTCTCATGCTTCTTTCTCCTTTGGGATGATATTTGGATTGGTCTTTGGTGTGGTTCTTTGCTTTTTGAGCAAATAAAAGTGATTCTCCAGAATGCTCAGTTGTCTTCTTACCAAAATCTTTCTCTCTGTCAGCTATCTTCTCAACGCAAAGGAGCAGGTCGCAAGTCAAAGAAAAGTAGGCTTTCTTCAAGAGATTAGAACGCAGCCTTCTTGTCAACGCAGTCTTTACGGTCTTCATGCAATTGGTAATGGCATGAATATTCTGCCAACAATCTCTCACCAGTATTCAATGAACTGGCAACAGCATATCACGGATTCCATCTTCAACACAGAGGTCACAACAACCATTTGATTCATATCATGCAGCCAGAACGCATCTATTCCAGAACGCATATCTTCCAACAAAAACAATGGAAGGAATTCATAATAAACACCAACAATCTTCTCATGTACTGGTCAAAGTTTCAAGCTCAAATCACGACCTCAAATCGAAAGGAGAAAAATCAACAGTCCCATACACATACATTCAAAATCAAAGCTTCAATACAAAAGTCACGGGCCTCTTCAATACGTAGCACCCATATCCTACATATGAAAATATTTGCGGACTTTCCCAGAAAACTCCATGCACAGGAATTAGGGCATAAATTAGGTTTTATGCACTTCCAATGGTTATAAGTAAATACAACACCAATATTTTACCTCCACACACTTTAGAAACTATGTGAATATTCACCATCGGTATTCAGTCACTGGCATTCAAAGGAATTACATCAACATATCACAACTTCAATCAACACAGTCACACTTCACGCAGTTGAAGAGAACAATATCTCTTCACTAATGATCTTCAATCTTCAAAGCAGTTGCAACAGAAACAACACAAATTCAATCTCCAGCGAATTATCAGTTGTGAATACCGAGTTTGCAAGTCGCAACTCTTCAAAGAAGACTAATACAGTCTCAATTCTCAAAGATACAGAACCATGAGTTCAAACACAAGGAAGTCCCAACTATCAACATATAATATTACGACTGCAAAAACTTCAATCATTCATCCCCACAAACAATGCACAGACTCCTCATAACCCACAGAACTTACGCAATTTTAATACAATCTTTGAATGAGATAGAATTAATTGGAGCAATTTCAAAACTCATGTGACTCACAGATGTGAAGAAGGAGTGGCGTGAACACTCTCCACAATAAATATCGATGGCTTCATGTAGTTTGAGAAAAGGCATGAATCTTCACTGCAGCAATCTTTAGTGACCAAACTTCAACGAACTTACACCAGGAAAATGGCAAGACAGCTTCACTCAACACATCTCAAATCATCAAAAATGTTCCTCAACGCAGTCAAGGGAGTAACGCATGCACGCATGATGACAATGGACTGGCATGCAGGCAGCATACCAAGACCAGAACGCAGCAGCAGGAGTTATGGCAGGTGGCTCTGATACCACTGTTGAAATGAATAACTCCCGATTCATATTATTTCTCCATAGAATGCCTTTCTTTATACATCTACAATGACTCTTGGGATCACACATCCGAGAGTCTCTTCATATTCCTAATATTTACAATAACGTATAATCTCGAGGGATTATATTCCAACAGAGTCAGACCTGGGCCTAAAGAAACTCCATAAGGGCGGGGAGTCCTATAAAGGGATAGCTTGTAAAAAGAGATTAAAAAAGAAGCCCTATTTGGCATGAAAAATAGCTAAAAGGATACCCTTGTATCTGAAACAACTGCGACATGAGTATCAAAAGAAAACATAGGTTTTAAAGGAGGATACTCATGAAAAAGGGTCCTATCCATGGAAGAACAATGGTAAAAGTAGGGAACTAATGGTTTAAAATACCATAGTCCATGGAAAAATGTTGATTGCTAAGGTTAATGTGGATTAAGTATAGATGCAAAAAATGCATTGGAAATGTCAAAACCACCCTATGGAAGCAAAAAACACTTTATAATGATGGAAAACCTATTTCAAGGAAAAAAGAGATATGGTATTAGTTGAATACATTTTAAACTATAGGAAAAAACCCACTTTGAGAAATAAAATTTCTATAAGTAGTTCAAAATCAAAACAAACCTCACCATTTTGAATTTTAGCCATAAGAAGCAAGTTTTTACCTCTACCTTCATTCGATCGGTGTGGACAATCTAGTGGACGAAATCCAATTCTGCAAGTTACAGGTAAGCCTACACCCCGAGCTCTTCAATTTGATCCTAACAATTTTTAATTTTGAGTCCCAATTTCATTGTTTGAAGCATCCTAAAGCATGTCACAGCACGTACGCAGGTTCACAGTGTAAACACTCACATACACGTGTTCTGTACGCGGGTTGCCTTTAGAGACAATGACGTACAGTACATGACATGTGTAACTAGAAAGTCATGTGTACTGCGTGAAGGATAAAAAGCTAATTTAAGGCAAAAATTTTGAAATTTTATATGAAATTGATGAATCATAATACTTGTTTTGCTAGGTGTGAAGATGGTGTTGGAATGGAGGGAACGGGAACATGAAAATATGGACCAAGAAGCGCTCCAAAGTGCACCCACCATACATGCTTTACGAACGAGTGGGTTATTAAAGTTCTTTTGCACATCACCCATGCGGGCCAATGTCCGTCTATTGGAGTTCATGATAAACTACTAGGATCCTGATTTAGGGATGTTTGACCTATAGGGTGAGACTTTGGAAATTACGTCCGAGGACATATATTTTCTTACCGGCCTATCACAACGAGGAGCACCAGTCAACTTAGAGGGCACCAACAGGGGCAGTGATCCTTTAAGTGTCCAGAACTACATTGATGTGTTTTGCACACCAGGTACCCAGAAAAGAGGGAGTTGTGTCCCTATTGCACATATCCGTGATTTCACACTACAGGTACTGACGAGCATCACCGTGAGGATTGCAGGATCCTCTTCATTACATTTAGCTACATGGAACCAAATGAGGTTGGCGGTGGATTGTACGCAGGGTGCCCTGTATGATTGGTGTTCAAGAGTTGTCCCCATTATGAAAAGACAACTCTCTGATTGCAAGAGAGGAAGGCGGAGGAACTTTGGGTATTTTAGCATATTGGTTGCCTTCTTCTTCTTCGAGAGTACCACGGTTGAGCCCTACCATACCCCTACCAGTCCGATCTCCATGTCAGCCAAGGCTGAGCAGATGGGGAGACATCTTCCTCTGTCAAGGAGGAGGAGACTCAGTGCAGAGTGTGTACGATGATGACTTCTACATTTGGTGGGAGCGGTAGCTACCGGCACTAGAGCAGTTTCCGTATGCCAGCATGGATTTTCGAGGTGATCCAGACCTTGTCCTCCTTCCAGGAGGAGCATGGGGAGAGCTAGGTAATTTTTTTTTTTAATTTTTAACATTTTTTTAAATTTTTATGAATCTTAAAATGATAGATATAAACATATGTATACAAGTCTTAATCCTATAAACATGTCAAAATGCAGATATTGGACTGGTCTTCCCTGAGGGGCATCCACGTATGTTTGTTTGTCCTATCGTAGGTGAATACCTAAGGATTATTAGGGTTCTGGAGGGTAAGTTGGCTAGGCTTACCCAAAGAGTTCCCACTTTGCGGATAGAGCAAATCCCAGCCGTCATGCAGGAGTTTGTGGTTGGAGTTCCACCTGTCTGGTTACGCCTTTTAAGGCGGGTGGCTAGAGCAGTTCTTGTGTACATAGATGCTGTGGAGGCTGCCGAAGCCGAAGAGGCTGAGGAAGCTAGAGTACAGAGAGACCATGGGGACCAAGGTGGTCCAAGTGACCAGGGTGGTCCTGTTTATATCTAGGACATTTTTGATGGACTGCGATCCACATTTTGTATATTATATAGTTATGACTGGATCTGAGGATCAGACTCGACCTATCTATGGAAAGATACTTACACACACACACACACACACACACACACACACACACACACACATATATTGTTGTTGGTTTATTTACCAGTGTTTTTTATGTGCATGCTGTATATTTTTATGAAATGTGTGTTAGATTCCAATCTAAAATGTAATTAGCATATGCATCAGTCAATGAATTCTAATTTCTTGGAATGTGATTGGATATAATAACTTCAAAATTTCTTTCCAATAACCTAATTTGCATGAACTGACGTAATAGAATAGGGTTTCGCACCTGATAAGCTCGATTGAGCTGGGAAACCACCAGTTGAGAGTCCAAACAGACTTCGAGTTGGGTGATAGCACATGACAAAGCATCCCATAAAAGCTCAATTATAGCCCTATATTCAGCAACATTATTAGAAGTAGGACCTAATCAAGCGCCTCCTACGGCAACTAATTGTCCTGAGGGAGAGTAAATGACCCACGCTGCTGAAGCTAGAATACAAGTGTGGCAGCTGGCACCATCGGTGAACCCTATATACCTCTCAGAAGACATCTGCAACAACCAACAAATGGTATAAAAAACAAAACCGACAAACTAATGTACATAAAAATACATATAATAAAAATACAAGAAAAAGTGCTAAGCCTAAGCATAGTACTTTTTTAGGTAGAGCCCATTTCTAGGCTCAGGCAGCTTGTTCCCATCAAAATCATTTAACTCATATGTGCCCTTCTTTAAGACCTTCAACATGAAATAAGGCCCTAACCACATGGCCTTGAATTTTCCTGCCCCCAGGGGTTCTTTGTCTTTGTCCCAAAGCAAAACAAGTTCCCCCTCAGAGAAAACCCGAGGTTTGACCGATTTATCATATTGATTTTTGACCCTATTCTTGTGGCTTGATTAGCAGTTAGCACATCTCTACACTGTTCATCAAGGTGTTCGAAATGTACCAGGCGTTCCTCAAGCTCTGTCATATCAGGTAACACATGAATAGCTATTTTTAGAGACGGGATTTCACACTCAATCAGGGTAACTGCTTCCACTCCATGGACGAGTTGGAAGGGGGAGAAACCCGTAGCAGTTTTTACATTATTTTGGTAGGCCCAAAGAGCAGGATATAGCATGATGTGCCAGTTAGAATGGGCTGCATCAATTTTATGTTTAAGGATAGTCTTTAAAGTCTTGTTTACAGCCTCAACCTGACCTTTTGCTTGCAGATAGTACGAAGATGAATGTTCTTGTCTGAATCCAAGCATAGTGGTCAATTCCATCATCATGCTATTTTGAAAATGACTGCCATGGTCAGTGACAATCACCTTGGGTATACCGAACTGTGCTATAATTTGATTGAATACGAAGAAAGCTGATGTTTCCCCATCAACTTTAAAAGTAGGCATTGCCTCTGCCCATTTCATAAAATAGTCAACAGTGACAATAATATATTTATGCCCCCTAGCCGAGGCTGGGTTTCATGTCACGTAATCAATCCCCCATTTCATGAAGGGGCCTACCGAGACAATGGGAAACAATGGATTGGGATGTGACCGCATTTTCCTGGTGTAAAGCTGGCAAGGATGACAGTGCTTCACTACTTCCACACAATCTTTGAAGATTGTGGGCTAGAAATAACTCTTCTGGGCCGTTGCTAACCCAGATAAATGACCCCCACACGCTCCACTATGGGAATCATTCAAGACAATCTCCGCTTCCTCATGGGTAAGGCATTGACACAAAATGGAGTGTACCCCCCTTCGATACAATTTATCTCCTATGATGAGGTAGTTCTTAGCATGAAGGCGTAATTTATGTTGTTCCTCCCATGAGGAAGCTGCAGGATACTTCAAAGTCTAGAAAAATATAAGAATATCCCCGTACCAAGGATCAGAGGTGGATATCAAGAAGATATGCTCATCTGGGAATGAGTCATCTTCAACGACTACATCTTCTTCAATAGGAAATTATACTATAAGCTCAGCAAAAACTAAGGACTTTTTAGACTTTGCGGACTGAAAATCCAAGTCAAACTCTTGGAGAATGACTATCCATTTGTTGAATTTTCCCCCAGCAATCCATCGGGACAAAACATATTGAAACAGATTCACATCCACCACTACTGTTGTGGTCCTCAGTAAAATGTAGTGACGTAACCTCTGAACAGCATAGACAGCTGCTAAGGCTAATTTCTCAACGTGGGAGTGCCTGAGTTCAGGTTTGGCCAAAGAATGGCTAAGATAGTAAACAATATGCTCTACGAGCTTATCATCCTCTTGGACCAGCACTACCCCTATGGTCAACTCAGACATGGCCAGATATAATATAAAATCCCTAGAATAATCTGGCGGACGCAGTAAGGGTGTCGACAACAAAGCTTTTTTCAATGCCTTGAAAGCGAGTTGTGCAGTTTCATCCCATACAAATGGGGTGTCGATTAAGTAGGCGCATGAAACCCTTGGTAATCTTGGCATAGTTAACAATAAAACGTCGAAGAAAATTAGACTTCCCTTGCAGGATTTGAAGTTTCCTAATAGAACGAGGAGGAGGAAGATTTACAATGGCCTCTACTTTTAATGGATCCACCTGGATGCCTCGATTAGAGACAATGAACCTGAGCAATATTCTTGACTCAACATAGAATACACACTTGTGGGGATTCAAGCGGATTTTATAATATCTGCATCTCTCAAATATCAACCGTAAATGATCTGGATGTTGAATCCTCTTATGAGAATGAGCTGGCAGATCATCAAGGTAAGGTTCGACAATGGCTTTGATATCATGGAAGGAAAATTTCATAGCCTGTTGAAAGGTTGCCCTAGCATTTTTCAATCCGAAGGGAATTTTTTTGTACACGAAGGTACCCCAAGGAAAAATGAAAGCATTTTTATGTTGGTCTTCCAGTTTTATTTGAATTTGATTGTATTCGGAGAAACCATCCATAAACGAGAACACTTCACTTCCCGCACAAGCATCTATAATATGGTCTATAAATGATGTGGGATAGTTGTCCTTAGGACAGGATTTATTCAAATCTCTGAATTCATTATAGACGCGTATGGTCCCTTGCTTCTTATCAACAGGAACAAGGTTGGATACCCATTCTGTCAAAGCTATGGGATAAATAAAACCATCCTTCAACAGTTTTTCAACTTCGGCCTTCACAGCCGCCGCTTTGCACGGGTTAACAAGTCTTAACTTTTGTCGAATAGGTTTGGCATCACGATATGTTCGGATTTCATGTTCAACAATCGATGGATCAATGCCCGGCATCTCCTCATATGACTAGGCAAAGACATCGCGAAATTCCTTAGACAAGGCAGTATAGATAGCAATCTCTTTAGGAGAGCAGTTTGCACCTATATATATGTTTTCCATGACATCAGGATTTACAGAGATGTTAATAGGTATAGTGGCGGAAATATTTCCCATATTCCCCTCGCCAAACATTCCTTCCCTGGTTAAGGGATTGATGGGTGTATCAACATCTTCTGACAGTATCATATGAAACTCTTGATTTTCTATTCTGCTTAGTTCTAGAAGAAAATAGGATCGATGGTGAAGATCCTCACAGATATTACCACGTCCACTCATGGCTTCCAAAATGGCTTCATCAGAAGGTAAAACCATATCTAAAGAGTCCATAGAGTGCGAAGAGTTTTCTGCTCATGCAGGAAAATATACTTCTTCCAGGTCCTCTGAGACCGTGAGAGGATCCGGAATGGGATCAACAGTGGTTTGAGTGATAGCTTGGTAAGCTACTTCCACTACCGATAAGGGTACCTCTGGTTCGTGGGGGGAAGGGAGAACCCAAGGGTCAGTCCTATCAACAACTGTGGCTATGGACTTCCCCACACTAGTAGAACCAATATAGTTAATCGGGGCTGGAATATCAAATGTGCCCATCAGTGATGTGTACATTCCAGCCCCCAAGCTCTATGCAACAGGTTTGACCTAATCAACCAATGGCACAACGGACTCATTAGACTCTAAAAGGCCTTTTCGAGTAAAATCAATTTGGTATACAGTAACCAACTTTCGCTCATATGGGAAAATCACTACATGAAAGATGACCGACGCAATATCAGACATAGCATAAGTCCAGTTTCTTCCTAGAAGCAAATTATAGTCCAAAGGTGCATCGATCACTTCCACCTCAACAGAAACTGCTTTCCCTGCCAGCTTAATTTCAAAAGCTGGCAGGATACCATGTGGATGGAAGGACCTTCCATCGAAAGCAGTAAGTAGAGTGTTTGACTGGACCATCTCTAGGGATCTGAGAGCTTTCCAACAGGACAAGGACATAACACATGTAGAAGCACCCTCATCAACAACTACCCTTCCAATGGTCTTTCCACCATGGATGACATCTATTGATAAGGCTACATGGTAAGGTAGGTGAATTTTAACATCAGACAAATGAAATTTCACCATGAGACTCGATGAGTCCATGCTGCCTAAAGTTGTTAAGAGGGCATCCCGCTGGGCGGGACAACTCTATAACACTTCTAAAGCGGACATTGCACATGGGTTTTGGGCTAGATCTTCAACCACAGAGTAGTTTGAAGCAGCCCTAGCATTAGGGTTATGCAAGGTCTTCTTGAAGACACCTTTCGGTATCTTCGACATAGTTTCAGCAGGCTTCTCTATCGTGAGAGGGTTAGAAGTTTCACCTATAGCTTTACCCTTCTGAGAAGTCTCTTTCTCATAGTTTTTATTCCTCATATGTAACAAAGTTGAAGATAGAACCATGTTGATATAGTTTGGGTCAGGGGCATTTTGAGTGCCCCATGCTACATTAGAAGCTAAAGCAAAGTTTTTCCCTTGGGAAAAAGGATCCTTCAGGACAGCCGGTTGTTGAGCTTTAAGCAGCTTCTGGGCTTGTTCCATAAGGGGACAAAGGTGAGTAAGGTGATCCTCATGGCACAACTTACACAGGAATTTAACCTTCTTCTTTTCTTTCTTTCCCCCATCAGCACTATTCGCGGGTTTCTGCTTGTTTTGGTTTCCCTCTCCTTTCTTTCCTGTCTTTTTCTTCCTACCAGACTGCTGATTGCCCTTTTGAGAGGTCTGTGCAAAAACATTTGCACTCTGGGGGGAGGGGGCAGCCTTTGCTGCATCCACCGTAGACTACTTGACGGACAACTGCTGAAGTTGATTAGCCAAATACTCTACGGTGGGAGATTTTACAGACCCAACGACACCATTGGCATGGGGTCCAGGCTTAGGCTTCTTCGCATCGTGGGTAGGCCTCAGTGCCTCAAGGATAATCTCATACAAGATCCCAGATTGTGAATAAATCAAATCCAATTGCTAGGCCCTAAGAATGGCTTCTTCTTCATTCGTCACTCCTGAGGTGGATACGTCCTTAGATATGTAGGGAAACAAGGATTTAAGGAACCACCCTATTAAGAACTCAGGAGGGATGGTGGCTTTTATAAGGCTCTTTCGCCTCCTCCACTCTTGGATATGATCCGAGATGTGGGTAGCCTTGTTCTGCCTAAAGGTAGATAACAAGCCCGTTCCGAAATCATATTAGACTGGAAGCTGAAAGTGGCTAAGGAATGCACTAGCCAAGTCCTAGAAACTACCGAAAGCAGCAGAAGGTAACTCAATGTACCATTTTGTTGCGGTACTTGTTAAGGTTCTCCGGAACAGCCTCAACCTGATCGAATCTTCATTCAGTGAATTCAAAGAACACCATAAATGAAATGTGGTGGCATGAGCCCTAGGATCTTCACCAACTTTTCCCTCAAATTTAGGGATGTCCGAGGGCAATTTGGTGGGAATAGGTGGCCATGAGGGGTCATGCCTCACCGGGTCATTCATGAACTTAGACAAATCTGGAAAATTTAACATTTCTAGGAACAGAAGCTTGGGTCAAACCGAAGCACTACAAGTGCCAATCTTGGGATTAGAGGGACCTGCCCCCGAATGCCCATAAGTAAAGGTGGGGTTTCCCCCTGACACCGGTTGCAAAGTGGGTGGATTACTCTGAAACAGATTCCATCCGTAAGCCATAGGGTTGTGAGTGGGAGGTGCAGTATAAGAATTTCGAGCCGTCCCAATCGAAACTAGGGTCTGAAAAATAGGAGCAAGTATCCCTCTGCTAAACAACGAAAAGGGAGAGCTCGTAAACGGGGCCAAAATCGGAGTTTGAAAACTTTTCCCATAGGAGGTATTGTTTCCAAACTACATTCCTACATAAGAAGGTGATGGGCCTACATACAGAGTGGATGGGGGAATGTGCCCCCCATTCCAAGGAAATCCTTGGACGAAAGCCGAGGATCCTACTGGACTGCTCTAGGTAGTGTATGTGAAGGAGGAAGGAACAGTAGGTATACTAGGAATCCTAGTAACCATATCACCAGAAGTACCTGCTAAGTTTGAGTGAACCGGCGGTTGGACCACTCGGCTCGCTGGAGTCAAAGGCATAGAAGGTATGCTAGATCTAGGGGCACTTATCGGGGGAGGTAGTACCCCTTCACCCGAAACGGCTAAGGTGAAAACAAAAGAACTTTCACCTACATAAGACATAATCCTACCCACAGGGACACCTAAAACAGGTGAATCAAAAGGTCTAACCTGAATGATCACATGATCGTTTAAATCAGTCAAGGGTGTGTTAAAATTCTTTGCAAACTCGTCAGTCTACAAGTATTCTATCTCAACTGTATTGAAGATTAAGACGGTTAGCTATAAGTGATGGTTCACCTGGAACTTCACTTACTCCTACCGTTTCAAATGAACCGTCCGTGTTCAATATCCGCCTTTGGGGTGGAGATGGAGGTTCCAATGTGATGAGAGGAGGAAGGTTTTGCAACCTTCTTGACCTTCTTATAGGTTGGTCCTCCACGATTGAAAATTTAACAAATCAAACCCTAAGTCCAACTAAACATAGACAAAACCATAGAGCACACACTATAAAAATTCCTAAAGCGTCAAATAGTCAACAAGGGTGAAAGATATGCTTTCCCGAAGAAAGCTGAAGAACGATTACTTGGCATCCTTGAAGTGGTTCTTAGGCACAAGAGGAGGAATCACCCACCGCCCTCCCACACTTACAACAAGGGTTACCTTCCAAGCCCGTCCAAGGTGAACTAGAAATAGCCTTCCGGTTTACCTAGGTATGAACCCTAAATGTCAAGAGACTAAAGGCTACCTTAGCTATATCAACAGTCTGGGGGGACAGTCGCAAGCCTGAATCGTATGCATGCATATGGTAGCTGAGCCCGAAACTATGTCTAGGACAGAATCCCCAGATGCGTAAAAGTCCCGATTTACATTTTGACAAGGAATCAGAGGGTTATCTCCTCAGTCCAATGCCTCCATGTGGCCTCGTGCTTGACTTCGTTTTGAGAGGAGCTTCCCAGATACAATTGATAAAGACAAGGATTTACCTAATGAATGGTCCACTACGTCTGAATTTTAAAACTTATGGGAAGTTTACACTTCCTATCCCACAAGTCTAGCCTAAGCTAGTAGGTGAAAGGCCCCTAAAAATAAAAATTACTAGTAAATTTTAATTATTGCGTTCATTTTAAAGGGCTATTTCTTAATCAGAAGGAAATATAGTGATGAACTATGGTGTTTTTGACTCGATAAGAAATTAAAAAAGTAAAGGTGGATATATATTTTTTTCAAAGCAAATTGCCACTACTAAAGCAAACTTCTTTTTCTTTTTGTAAATATAAATTGATGAACAAATGCAACGATAAAGAGAAACTAAGACTATGTTT
>LPNX010765595.1:0-18534 GCA_001517045.1 Pseudotsuga menziesii
TGTAGGGCTGTAGGAAATATGGTAGCAAAGTGACTGGGTTTCGGCGTGGCAACGAGTGCAAAAAAAAAAAAAAAATCAAATCACGGATCGCGGGTATGGGGCGAAATCGCGTGGTCGGACCGCGGGTTTAAAGCCAAAAGTCGCGCGCAGATCGCAGGTTTTTGGCTAACAGCGGCGGTCGGATCGCGGGTTTGAAGGAAAAAGTCACGCGCGGATTGCAGGTTTTTGGCTAACAGCGGTGGTCGAATCACGGGTTTGAAGGCAAAAGTCGCGCGCAAATCGCAGGTTTTTGGCTAACAGCGGCGGTCGGATCGCGGGTTTGAAGGCAAAAGTCGCACGCAGATCGCAGGTTATGGGCTAACAGCGGCGGTCGGACCGCGGGTTTGAAGGAAACAGTCGCGGTCGGGATGCAGGTTTCTAGCTAACAGCGGCGGTCGGACCGCGGGTTTGAAGGCAACAGTCGCGGTCGGGACGCAGTTTTCTAGATAACAGCGGCGGTCGGACCGCGGGTTTGACGTAAACAGGTGCGGTTGGGTCGCGTGTAAGGGCTGAAAAGGAGTGGTCGGACCACGGGTTTGAACAAAATAGGTGCGGTCAGGTCACGGATTTCTGGACAGAAGGCGTGGTCGGATCGCGGCAATCAGAGAAAAAACGGCGGTTTACGGCAACCGAAAACGACAGCCAAAAGGACAAAATGGACAAGAAAATAAAGAAAAAATCCAGCGGAGTCGCCAAAACTGTTGCTAGGGTTTTCTCCCTAGCTTGTACGAATGAGTACCTACTAAGGACAATGGATTCCTTAGTAGCAGTTCAATGATATTTGAATTAAAATCTATAATTGAAATAAAAACCTAAATTTAAACAAGTAGATTAAGCAAAACAGTAGAAAGTAAATAACATGAAGCAAAAACAGTAAATAGTGCTAAATTTAAACATTCATGAATCAAAAACAGTAGAAAGTAAATAACATGAAACAAAAACAGTAAATAGTAAATAATGATCTTTATTAATGTTACCTCCGATGTGGAGGTTGGTGAAGTCCGTTGCGCTGGTCCGATGTCGGTGGCTCCGAGCTTCAAGTTGCTTCTTCTCTTTCTCCAATGGTGGAAATGGGCCAAAAGGGGCTCTCACGGTGAAAGTAGCTTCAATGGTGAGCTAGGGTTTCACGAGNCTAGGGTTTCACAAGCAATTTTGGCAGAGGCTGGATACTTGTGATTGTGGATATGAAATGAGGGGTCTCCATCACTTATTTATAGTTGGAAACCATGCGGTTTTAGGGTTAGGGTTTGCTGATTAGGGTTTCAGCTTTTTAGGGTTTTTTCCTCATTTTCCTCATTATTTTATATTTTTTATTCCTTTTTAGATATTTTTGGAGGAAAAGAGGGTTTTAAGGCCTTTTGGAGGCATTTTAAGCCTTTTGGAGGCTTTTTGCATGGTTTTATGGGTTTTTGATGGAAATATGGTGGGAAAATGGACAAATGAGCCATGTAATGGGGTAGATGAGGTAGTGAACCCTTTTTGGGTGATAACAGGCACATTATTTGGGGAAACCGACCAAGCTCAATCATTATGGCACAGTCGAACATTTAATCTCATCTTTTGAGAAGCTATCCATCTGCACCGAAATAATGTTTGATACTTTCTAAAAGGAATGTTTCATCAGTGGTTGGAAAGAAGAGGTTCGTGTACATGTATTAATGGATTGTTCTACTACTTGGTTGGATGCCACTCAAAGAGCTAGAGAAGCCTAAGAGGTGATGTACACTCAAATAAAAAGGCCCATTTATTCCTCGTCCATGTCCACCTACCTTCGCTTTCACTAATCCTTCCTCATCATTCTTCCCTCTCAAGATACAAAAGTTAAATTGATCTAAAATTGCACAGGACCAACTCAAATGTCTTTTCTACAACTGTAATGAGACATATTCCTTTGTACAAAAATGTGAGGAGAAAAAAAATGGTCATTGTAGAGGACATTAATATTGAGTAAATTGACACTAGAACACATGAATTTCCTTTTACATCTTTGGAAGACATTGCAATACCTAATCTATTGGAGGAAGAACCCCATATCCCTTTTCATGCTATTGTTGATCTTTCTTCCCCCTAAACCCTCAAATTAATTGTCTACCTCAAACATCACAAGGACATCATCTTAATTGACAATGGTATCATTCCTATCTTTATTCATCATTGGGTCACCCAATAAAAACACTATTATATCCATGTGCTGAACAACTTCCAAATCATGATTGAAAATAGAGGAGCTATGAAATGTTTGGGTCATTGTGTAAATGTGTGGCTTCAACTAGTGGGTGATTATTCCCTCAAATACCATATGTTTTCTACTGACATGGGTGGTTTTGATATTGTCTTGGGTGTTGAATGGTTCTAAACATTACACCCTATCACCATGGATTTTAGTGCCTTATACATGAGCTTCCACTATGCAATGCATAACACTCTTAAAGGAATTACAATGCGATCTCCATATATTATCAATTAACACCATATGAAAAAGATTCTTTAAAAGGTCCATTCAAGAATTTTTGAACCATTGGATGTCATTTAAGTTTTTGACACCCCTTCTCAACCCATTCCTTCCAACATTCAGTTAGTCTTACATAAGCACCAATCCATCTTTAACACTCCCAAATTATTTCCCTCTTCCAATGTTGAGCATGATAATTCCATTTCTCATACTTTGTAGCATCCCGCCCAATGTACGCCTATACCACCATCCATTTTCAGAAAAATATGACATTGGAAATATCATTTTGGAGTTTCTAGTTGTTGGTGTTATCTACCTAGTACCACTCCCTATTCTTCCCCAATTGTTATGGTCGTTATGAAATAAGGAAATTAACAGGTGTGTCATGACTATTGTTCTTTGAACAAGTTGATAATCAAGGATACGTTTCCTATTCTTGTCATTGATGACCTTCTAGATGAGGTCAAGGGTGCTCACTTCTTTACCAAAATTGATTTATGCATAGGATATCATAAAATTATCATGAAGGGGGTGTATATTCACAAAACCATTTTTTCGTTCATGAAGGCCATTGTGAGTTCTTAGTGATGCTCATTTTCCTTTGCAACACACCCTCCACCTTTCAAAGTTTCATGAATACAATATTTAAACAATTTTTGCACAAATTTGTTTCCTTGTATTTTTTATGACATCTTGATTTACAGTAAAATTTTGAAAACTCATATATCTCGTGTGGATCAAGTCCTACAACTAATTTAATATAAACATTCACTCTTTCTTAGAAGGTCCAAATATGTCTTTGGTGTCTATGAGGTGGAACATTTGGGCCATATTATCATTCAAGAGGGAGTACATGTGGATCCAATTAAAATTGCAGCAATGAAAGATTGGTCTTACCCTAAAACTCTTAAAATCATAAGAGTTTTTTGGGTCTCATTAAATTTACAAAAATTTCATTCAACAATATGGTATGATTGCAACTCCACTCATAGCTTCACTAAAAATAAATTATTTGAATTGGGATGATGGAGCATAAAACGATTTCCAAGACTTAAAGGAGACTATGTGTACCACTCTAATTCTCACTTTAATAGATAGACTTCACTAGAATCTCTTTCCTAATATGACGCCTCAAGAAAAGGCCTAATAGAAATCCTTATGCAAGAAGGAAAAGCATTGGCTTTTACTAGAAAACAACTATGTGAGTAGCATTTGGGAAAATCAACTTTGAAAAAGTGATGATGCCCATATGACATGCTATGGACATCTAACATCCATACCTACTTGGGAAATATTTCCATATCAAAACCAATCATTGCAGCATGAAATAATCTCTCGAACAAATAACTTCCTCCATTGAGCAACAAAATTGGGTCACCAAAATGTTGGGATATGACTATGAAATAATTTACTAGAAGAGAAAAGAGAATGTGGTAGAAAATGCTCTCTCTTGAAACTTTGAAGAGGTTCCCTCTTTTCCCTCTCCTTCAACATTGAAACTAATTGGTTGTTATTCATAATGGATGGTTGTTGGATCTTACACTTGCTACCATAATCCAACAACTTTAGGGTGCATCCACAGAGGTGGGTTACAATTTTTGGCAAGACAAATTCGGAAAAAACAAAAAAAATGTACCTTGATCGAGCTTTTATTAAACCCTCAATAGAGGTCTTAATAGCTTGATCGAGGGTTTATTAGACCCTCAATCGAGCTTTTATTAAACTCTCAATCGAGGGTTAAAGAAGACCTCGATCGAGCATCTTTAACCGCCTATAAATAGGGAACAAACCCGTAATGTTATTCACTTCGTCTATTGAATATGAGTCACAGAGTAATTGGGTTATAGATGTGATTAATCACATCTATGACTCCAATCAATCACATCTATAACACCAATTACTCCACAACTAATTTTTAACATAAAATCTATGGGAAACCCACCGCCCCCAGTAGTGCTCCATTATAGTCCTATTTTGTGTTTTGAATTAGTTTAATGAACATTAAAAAACTTTTAACAATCAATTTCTCAAACCCTTGGCCCCATGGCAGTTTGTAAAATGATGATGGTTTGGAAATGTCATGGTGTTTTTTTGTTTAATTTTCTAAGAGATTTATTATTTGCAGAGTTGGTTGAATCCGAATCAAATGATGTTGAAATTCTTTACGTCCCAGAACCTCGATCGAGGGTTTATTAGGACCTCGATCGAGGGCCGGAAAAATAGAGAATTAGTCCTCTTACAGGAAAATCAATGTTTCTCTGTGTCTTCTAGGGGTTTAAATCCTGTCATTTATGGCACACAACTGAGCATAGTTAATACCAATAGATTCACCACCGAATCCTCTATCCATTGAGGTATCATGCATGCGTTTTGGAATTCATATGGGTTTTTTGTTTTAATTAGTTCTAAAACTTACACTTAGAAAACCTAACAACAACTTCAAAGCAGCTCAAAGAAAAATCCATAGGGTAAAAAATCGACATCCAAAAATTTCGTAAAAATGCACAACCCACACATCGACGCGTCCTCTTCACAAGGGTATCTTTGGTTTTTCAATTTTTGAAAATAGGGATAAAAAGTTGGGATGGACACACATGTGTATAAAATGATGTTGAAATTAGATGTGGTAACTTTCGAAAAATAATAAATAATTGTATATTGCGAAATAAATTAACAAAAAAAAATGTAGACCATAGCGCATTTTGTGTAGATCATGCTCATATATATATTAAATTATTGATGTAAGATTGAATTATTGGGGTTGGACACAAGCCACTTATTAACTTCTTCAAATTTTTAAGGTGATGCAGTTCATTAAATGCAAAATTTTACACATTAAATGACATTGCAATATTTAAAAAAAATATCATTAGGAAGCCAACATAATATTCTACAATTTGTTTTTTTACTACAAGTAGAAATTCACATGGCATATATGCGTTTCAAGGGATTCTATCTAGCACAGGAGTAAAAATTTAGGTTTTCATTGCCAAATTTGGCCAAAATGTGTTACCCACTTTCATGGAATCACCCTTTAATAGGAACCCATGCATATCTATGATAAACTTGACACAATGATGAGATTAATGATAAAAGATTCATATATTTGCACAAGAAATCACTATTAAAATAACAAGTGTTATTTGAGATCCATTATTCTCCCATATTCATTCATTCAGGATTTTATAAAAAATATGAAAGGATCAAAATCATTTTTCTAGCCTTGAGGACAATTTTGTTGTTTAAGGGGGAGCACATGTTAGGGTCCTAACCTCACCCCCTTAATAGATAGGAATTTATGTCTTGAGGCCATCTATGTTAAATAATGCCAATAAAGTATATGTTGGAATTATAATAGGTATCGCAATTATATGGAAACAGATCATATTGTGATATGGTTGTCATTGATGGCAACACATAATTCCAAGCATATGATCCAGATAAGCAAAGGACTCAGACGAATAAGTAAAGGACTTAGGAGAATCGATGGTTTGTGTAGCGATACACAAGAGAAAGCACAGTCAAGAGTGAACTCGCAAAGTTTGAAATAAAATATGATGAACAGATCCAAAGGTCAGGAGTGAACCCGCAAAGAAATCAGTGGTCGGTAGTGAACCCACAAATTTTGAAAGAAAATATGATGAAAATATCCGATGATCAAGAATAAACCCGCAAAGAAATCAAGGGTCCAGAAAATTGCAGAAACGAAACTGCGGAGGTCAACATTTGGTGAAAAATGGGAAAGTGCAGTTCCGCAGTTCCACAAATTGAAGATCAAAGATTAGGAAAGGACTTCGCAAAAGAAATATATAGTTCATAGAATTGCGAAAATAGATTTTCGGAATACAATTTCGAAAAAATGGGAAGCACATCCGCTTTTCACAATCCACAATCCAAATATCAACGGCTAGGAAAGAATCTGCAAGAAATCGATAACTCAGAGAGTTGCGAAAAATAATTTGCGGAAGATGAATTATGGAAGTAATTTCAAGAGAAGTAAAAATGCATACCCGCAATTTGCAATCCGCATTTGATCTCACATCGATGGTCAGGAAATAATCTGCTAGAAATCGACGACTCAGAAAGTTGTAGAAAGAAAATTATGGAAACGAAATTGCGGAAATGAAATTGTGGAAACAAAATTGCAGAAATGGAATTGCGGAAATAAAATTGCGGAAGGAAATTCAAGAAAAGTTAAGATGCATACCCACAATCCACAATCTATAATGTGCATCTGATCTAAGATCAACAACCGGGAAATAGTGCACAAGAAATCGACGCTGTAGAAGACGTTTTGCGGAAAAGGATTTGCAGAAACAATTTTTAAGTCTTATTTCATATTAATGATCATGAGAGAGTCTGCATGAAATCGATTCACAGAAGAAGTATTGTGGAAACAATCTTGCGGAACCAGAGCTACATAAATAGAGTTGTAGAAAAAGACATTTGTGGAAAAAGCCAAAGTTGTGAAAATGTCCTTACAGAAACCTAGGAATACTCATCGATTGGGCTCCTTGTCTATTATAAGGCATTGAATGGTCTTGCTCAATTATGAAACTGAATAGTCAAGCATACAAATAGGTGAAGGGATTAAATATTAGCATGTATAAAAGGATGGGAGAGAAAGGATTGTGTGGGTGCTCTCTATAGAAATAGATCCGGTGCATGGATTGCCACTGAATTGGGGATTACAGAATGAAAGAGGACTCTAAGTTCTTTCAAGAATATGCAGAATAGAGAAAGTAAGAGGATTCGAGTTGAATAAGCAGATCTATAAGTAAATCATAAAACTATAAAATAGTTGGTATGCATTATTATATATGTTTTCTACATATTGTAATGAACATGTTTAAATCTAAGGAATAAGGGTGGTATGGTGGTGCTAGGGAAAACATGTTGTCTTTTTTGTACAAGTTGGATCCTGTACAAGTGGAAGTAGGTGCTTCCACCCAGTAGTAGTTGGAGAATTTTATTTGTAATCATGTGCTAGAAAAACATGAGGGTTGGTGCTCTCTGTAAGAAGGAATTTGTAAACAGAGATTGCAGCCTTATTTGAGTATGTTCTCAAATAAAGATGAATATTTGTTTGTCTCTATTATGTGTGTATGGTTGATTATTATCATTTCTTCTGTTATACTTGTTGCATTATCATAACTGTAAATTTGTGATCATTAATAATGGTTTAATTATTGAAAATTGTTTAAGCTTTAGAAATAACTGATTCACCCCCCCCCTCTCCTCTCAGTTATTTCAATAATTTCAACAGTATATATAGTGCGAAATAAATATTTGTAAAAAAAATTACTAGAATATTCCACCTATTATAAAATCCCTATAGTGTGAAAAAAATATTTGTAAGAATACTTATTAGAAGGTTCCACCTACTAGAAAGTTCCTTCACTAATAACGCTTACTAGAATGTTCTTCCTTCCTCCTAGAAAGTTCCTTCACTAGAAACTATATATAGGAGCATAGTTAATGAAACAAGATGTATTGTGAAGTATTTTGTAACTAGAGCATGGCTTCTATTGTAGGTTCCCCCTCGAAGAGGCAAGTGAACATTGTTTTCATCTATAAAGAGATTAATATTAATTATGATATTTTGTTATCTACAATTGTTTATTATTGTGGTAATTCTATCTTTTCATACTGAAATATTGATTTATTTTTCTATTTATGCTATGAATTTCCACTTATTCCATTAAGGTACATAACAACCAACGTTAAACCCAATTCTAAACTTGACATTAAAGCATACTCTTAATTAGGTGCTGAAGGTGATGTTGAATCCAACACCAACATTAGTTCCAACTCATGAAATAGTGTCAAGTTTAGCATTGTCCCATGAAATACTGTTGAGTTTCCATAAAATCTATAGATAAAGAAAAAGGCAAATGGAATCTAAAAGGATGTTAATGACACAATTTTTTTGCAGTGTCAATTGGGAATATCTCCTAGGAATCTAGACGTAGCCATCAAGTATTTGTCTTGACTATATAATCACATAATGAGGCGAGTAATCCTCTTCATGTCGAAAACCATTGATAAGGCATATGCACAAGAATAGTACCTTGATATTAACATGAAAAGGGATAGTCATGCAATTCAAAGAAAACAAACTAAGGTTAGGATCACTTAAATAATGAGTATGGAAGAAATTTACGAGGAGGGGAGGGGAACAAAAATATTATCACCAACATTCAAAAGTGCAAGGATCAAAATAAACACTATGACCAAATCATAACAGAGATTTCCAAAACAAATATCAGTGTTTGAAGCTACATCACAAGATCCATAAGGCATTTGCACAAGAATAGTACCTTGATATGAACATGAAAAAGGGAGAGTCATACAATTCAAATAAGAAAAAATATGGCTAGTATCTCTTAAAGAATGAGGATAGGAGAACTTTAAGAGGAGGGGAGTGGGACAAGTTATGAAGGGTCTTCATCCAATAAGGTTCCTTTTTTTGATGGAACAAATTTTTCCTTCTGGAAGATTAGAATGAGAACTTATATAATGTCCTTAGGTGCTTATGTTTGGGATGTAGTAGACACTGGCTATGTAAATCCAATTGTGCTAGCCTCCAAAGATGATAAGTTGGAATTTAGTTCTAATGGAAAGGAAATGAACACTATCCTGAGTGATATTGCAAAAGTTTATTTTGTTAAGGTGATGCATCTTGAATCTACAAAAGAGATTTGGGACAATGTGTAAGAAGTTATGAAGGACATGAGAAAGTAAAATATACCAAACTATAGACATATAGACTAAAATTTGAACAACTAAAGATGAATGAGGATGAGACTGTCAGTAAATATTTCTTAAGAGTAGAAGAGACTTTGAATGTTATGAAGGTCTTGGTGAAGGGATTGATGAAGCATCCTTAGTTCAGAAAATTTTAAGATCGTTGCCTGAAATATTTAATCCCAAAAATTTTGCACTAGAAGGATTAAGTGGTCTTAAAACTATGCCTATTGACCAACTCCTAGGAAATATGGAAACTTACTAAATAAGGATTAGTAAAGATAAATCCACCACTAGAGAAGCATCCTTTAAAGTAGATAAAAACACTGGTTCCGAAATGGATGTGATTGACAAAAAAATTGTAAGGAGGTTGAAGAAATGATCAAGTAAATATAAAGGCAAGATTCCCTTTATTTGTTTCAATTGTGGCAAGATAGGCCATTTTGCATCTAAATGTCCTCACAAGCAAAAGGGGCAAACTTCTGATGATGAAGAAAACTACACATTTAATACATATAATAAAGAAGCTAAATATAAAAGGAAAAGATTGTGTGCAAATGATGTTGACTCCTCAAAAGAAACAGGCAGTGATTTATCTTGTGAAGATAAAATGAATAATTTTATGCTTATGTACATAGAATATTTTGAAAATGAATATACAGGAAGTGACCAGGATGATGAAAACTCTATGGTTGATATTGAAGGTTGACTAATCAGTGATCTGGAATAAATTGCCAGACTCAAACTAAAAAAGAGGAAACAAAAACAATTGTTGATGCAGTATCAAAAGAATGGTAAAGAACCAAGTGAAGATCTTGCCCTGATTAAATTGGAATTAGAAGAGGTAAAGAAAATAGAATATACTCTGAAACAACAATTAATAGAGGAGAAAAAGAGATGTGCAACATTAGAAGTGTTAACACTCATAATGTACCCAGGTTGTGAAAGGTAGATCCCAAGGTAATAGCAAAAACCACTTTAGAATGTATTTCTGACCTAATACAGTCAGAGAGGGATCTCTCACTATTTACAAAGTTTTTATACTCAAGATATTCAATTAGAGACAATCAGAAGGTCATATTTCTGATGGGACAAATAGGACAAGTTTGTTTTAAAAGACTTGGTAGGATAGTCATGGAGGAGACCATTGGGCAATGGAGTCAATAATCAGATCTGAAATAGGTTGCAGGAGGTAGGGTTTTGAAAGTTTATGAACAGAGGCAAGGTAGGCACCATTTCCTCAGTCTTGAGGTATTAGCAGGTTGATTAGTAGACAAAGGGAGACATTCCATCAAACAAAGCACCTAACTAGGGTGAATTCTACAAGACTTTAGAAGAAAATATTTTGAAAATGCTTGAACAATGGACCTAGAGCATGTAGGATGAATTCTAGCCCATAAAAACTAATGCTCAAGCATGAAATCAAATACAAAATCGAGTGGGAAATAGGATAAACAGTCACATAAAGAAATTACTTACTGAAGAAAAAAATGGCACAAGAATCTCTAACATGAAAAATATTTTACATTCCTCCTCTGCAAATTCCATTCATTTACTGAAAATGTGAAGCCATTACAATGTAGAGTCTCTCCTCTCTTGAAAATCATCCCTAAAACTATCAATTACATTTTAATTTATATAAGAATAACCTCTACCTAACTTTGAATTCAAAACCTAACTGAACTCTAAAAATAGAAACAGTTACAACAACATTTCTCATGCATATCTCTAATGGTGACAACTGTGTGAAATCTGGGAGAATTTTTTATAATTGGACATGTTCCCAACAAAACCCATGTCTTCATTTCTCCAAAATCATCTCAAGCTCCTCGAAATCTGCCTTTGAAACTGATGACTCAGATAATAAAATTGTAGATTTCTTGAAAAATGACTGGTGAAGATATTTTAAATTCTCCCAAGATGTGATTACTGTATAAAAAATGAAGGAGGTTTTTTATTATAATACTTTTAGGAATAAAAACCTCTCTCATTTTTTTAAAATGAAATTCCATTTTTCCAAAAAAATTCTTTGAATTTGATGGCTGAAATAGTCCTTTGGAAAACATGAAAAATGGCCTATACAACTGACTTTGTTTCTTCTACACCATAGAACCTGTGTGGAAACTGAAAGAGTTTATTGTGGATAGGTATTTTGTGAAGAAAATCCTCTTTCATGTTCTCAAAATTCACCTTCATTTGATGTAAACAATTATTTTAATTTGATGACTAGAACAGTCATTTTGAAATCTGAACATTTTCCCTCTAAAGATGACTTTGTTTCTCACAATATATAGTACCTGGGTAAACACAGAGAGAGGTTATTGTATATCATAATGTTATTATGAAAAAACTCTTTTTGTTTTTGAAAATTCTTCTTTGTTTGTTGGAAACAGGTCGTTGAATAAAATGACTAAAACAGTCATTTTCAGAAAAAATATGCTATGTTGCTTCTAAACCTTGAATTGTTTAACTGTAGTTTATAAATAAAGAACATATAGCATCTATCCTTGTAAGATAATATACTGTAAGAGAAATCCCATGAATTGATTTATCAAGGTAGCCATATTTGTTAATAGTGCCTCCAAACACTTGAATAATCCCTAGCTTTGGCACACTCTCCACTGTAAATTCTGTTTATAAGACTTTAAACACATACCAATACCTTCACGAATGCTCTCACTGTATATATTTATGCAACACTTCTGGGCTGATGTTCTTTTTGGGCTTCCTTTCTGCATTGTTGAGTGGTGGCTTCCCTTTTCTTACTCTATTAAAATCAAGTTCCATCTCCTTGATCAGATTCTTTATCTTCACTATTTTCCCTGTGACTGTAAACATGTAAAAGTTGATGTCGGAAATATGGCAGACTGTCTCCTTCCTTTCGCTTGCAGCACACAAATGAAATGATTTTTTAAAAACCAAGTCAACTTTAACTTTACATAATGGTCTATTCTGGAGCCTTCACTGAGTTGTTTTTCTTAAACCATTTTTCTCCGTGAAATTCACCAAAAGTTACCATGTGGAAAGGGGTTTAAATTCCGCTACCACCTTTCCAATTTAACCACCTCACAACTTTACTCTCCGGAAACACTAATATCCGTTGATGAGTTTTCACTTTTTACATTAGCCGTTGGATTATTATATGTGCTAGTGGTTTGATTATACCTTAAGAAAGGTAATAAATCTTGTTTAGCGCTTAAACCTTCATTAAGACTTGGTTTGGTGAATAAGAGGCCGCTTTTTGACTTTGGAAAAAATATGCAAAACTATATAAGTTTGAATATAAATAAAATATATAGGTTTATAAAACCCATTTTATAAATTTCATTCAAAAGTTAATAAAACTTTTTGCCCCACTTGTGAAAAATTATTTCTCTTTTTACCTAAAATTCCTTTAACTTCTCTTCTTTTCCAACTTGGAAATAGCTTAATGAGAAAACTTTGGAAACCAACTTAATCACCCATGAAAACTTAAAATTTTGAAGGCAATAAGATCAATTCCGACAAAAATAAATTTAGTGCTAACAAGAAGAAGAAGTAGTGACAATTAGAAAATAATTGGAGAAATTTCAAGATTTGTATCACCAAAATCTATAAGTATTAAAGCTTCAAAGAAACTGAACAACATTATGAGTAAGAAAAGGTATCCATGGTTAAAAACATGTCTTAGTTGTGAAGAAGGTTCAAGTAGTAATCACTCAGAAAACAAGAAATCAGATGAGTTGATTAAATTTCAAAACAACAAACAGTCAGAATACAAACATACTTTGCAAGAAAAAGTAAATGGAGATGAAACAAGTATCAAAATCAGGAATTCAGATCATAAATATCAATCAATCTTTGCTTAGGAACAAATCCAACAAAAGGGAAAAGAACTAAGATTCACATACAAACAAATTTTCCATGGATAATGTTGTTGTTTTTCTAATTTTGGTCACAAATCTGCAAATTGTGCATTTAAATTTAGAAGTATGCAATTAAGGATATCAAAGAACAATCAATTGTTGCAACATAAAAGAAGATAGTCAGTAAGTAAACAAGAACATCATACTACTCAGTTCAGAACTAAAAGAAGAACACATGAAAGACATATCAATTCTTTGATCTACTGTTCAATGAGCCAGAATGTTATGTTTGTCATAATTTTGGACATAAGGCTTCAAACTGTCATCTGGAGAATTGCAAAACTGATCTGAGAATGAGTTACTGAGCTAGAAGTGCTAAAGTTTGGAAGAAGAAATAAAAATAACAAGTGTGGTTTAGTGCTTTCTGTTCAAAGGAAAAAGGAGTCCTGGTATATTGACAGTGGATGTTCCAAGCACATGACTGGTGATAAAAGTAAGTTTCTGTCTCTAAGTGAAACTAAATCAGGAAATGTAACCTTTGGAAATCATGCTCTGGGGAAAATTAAAGGAAAAGGAATGGTAAAGTTGAGTAATGGAAAAGGGAAAGCTCAAGATGTGTTTTTTGTAGATGGACTGAAACATAATTTTCTTAGCGTTAGTCAGGTTTGTGACAGAGGATGTGAAGTTGTTTTCACTTCTAAATATTGGAAGATAAAATATGTACCCTCATGGAAGTTGGTAGAAAAAGGGATAAGAACAAAAAATAGCGTCTATGTATTGAAAGAAGGAAAAGAATAATGTCATCTAAGAAAGTATGATGAAAGATTTCTATGGCATAGGATACTTGGACACTTAAGTTTTGATCATATAATCAATCTTATGAACCATGGGGCAATAAAAGATCTTCCAAAAATATCAAATCCATATGATTCTTTTTGTAAATTTTGTCAAATGGGAAAATTGACTTGCACACAGATTAAATCTAAAAAATTCACATCAAAAAACAAACCTCTTCAGTTAGTACATATGGATTTGTTTGGACCATCAAGGAAGGAACTGGAAGAGAAAGATATTTTATGTTGGTCATTGATGACTACTCTAGACTCACATGGGTTTCCTTTTTGAAGGAAAAATATGAATCATTTCAAAATTTCAAAATTTTTAAGGCCCTGACTGAGAATAAAATAGGAAAGAGACCGAAGGCAGTAAGGTCTAATAGAGGAGGAGATTTTAGTTCAGGAGACTTCAAATATTTTTTTTATAAAAATGGAATTAAAAGAGAATATATTGCCAGGGACTCCACAACAAAATGGGGTAGTTGAGAGACATAATATGCCACTTCAACAGATGGAAAGATCAATGATGAATGAAAGGAATATTTCTCAGACATACTGGGTAGAGGCAGTTCACACAGTTGTCCATATTCTTAACAAATCTCATTTAAGTCCAAATAGTGATAAGACTCCTTATGAACTGTGGTTTGGAAGACCTCCTTCAATCAAACACTTTAAAGTATTTGGAAGTAAATGTTATATTAAAAAAAATGATGAACATCTTGGAAAATATGATGACATGGTCAATGAAGGTATCTTCTTAGGGTATGCTACAAACGTCAAAGGATACACATGCTATAATAAGAGGTTGAATAAATTGGTTGATTGTATTGACATTAAAATCGATGAATGAATTCTAGTAAAATATATTCATACCAGCAATGTTGAACCAAATACAGAGCATACAGTTGAAGTTGAGGAAGAACAGGTCCAAGGATCGAAAAAAAGAAGATTTAGAGTCAGGTGATGAAAGTGCAAATATTCAAACAGAAACAAAAACACCTTCTATAATTATTCAAAATAATAGTCATGAAAATCAGATAATTGGTGTTAAGAATACATGAGTTCAGACAAGAAGGAAATTGATTAAAGCTTCAGAACAATCTTAGGTTGCTTTCCTATCTATGATTGAACCTAAGAATTTTGAAGAAGCCAGTGAGGATGAATATTGAATTATAGCTATGAATGAAGAGCTTGATCAAATTGAGAATAATAATACTTGGGAGTTTGTTCCTATACCTGTAGATAAGAATTGAATAGGTTCCAAATGGGTGTTTAAAAATAAGATGAATGAACAAGGTCAAATTGTGAAGAATAAATCCCAAAGGGTCTGTAAGGGATATGGACAAGTTGAGGGATAGAATTTTGGTGAAACTTTTTCTCCAATGGAAAGATTGGAAGCTATTAGAATGTTTCTTTCCTATGCCAATCATAAGAAATTCAAAGTGTATCATATGGATGTTAAGTCAGAATTCCTCAATGGAGATCTAGAAGAAGAAGTCTATATAGAGCAACCTAAAGGATTCCAACTGACATACAATCCTGACTATGTATGCAAACTGAAGAAGGAACTATATGGATTGGAACAAGCACCAAGATCCTGGTATGTTATACTGGATAAATATCTACAGTACAATGGATTCAAGAAAGGTACCGTTGACAGTAATTTGTACATCAAATCTAAAAGTGATGATTTATTAATTGTTTTGGTCTATGTGGATTGCATTATTTGTGGATGCACTAATGATTCTTATGTCCATTGGTTTGCTAATGCAATGCATTTAAGTTCGATATGTCAATGATAGGAGAATTTCCATTCTTTCTTGGTCTCTCCATTATTCATAGTTTTGAAGATTTATTTCTCCCCCAAGAGAAGTATTTGAAGGAGATGTTAAAGAGATTTTAGATGGAATATTCTACATCTGTTAGTACACCTATGGTTGTTGGCTGTAAACTTAGCAAGGATTATCCCTCACTTGATGTTGATCAAAGAACATATCGATCAATGATAGGTAGTCTTTTGTACATCACAACATCTCGTCCTGATATAATGCAAGTTGTTGGAATGGTAGGAAGATTTTAGTCTGATCCTAAGCAAAGTCAATTGGTGGTTGTTAAAAGGATATTCAAATATTTGAAGGGAACAATGACTTATGGTCTCTGGGATCCTAGAAATCATAATATTCAATCAACCGCATATTCAGATGTTAACTAGGAAAATTGTTAGGATGAAAAGAAGAGCACAAGTGGAGGTGCATTCTTCTTGGGTAATTCTTTAGTTGCATGGATGAGTAAGAAGCAAGGATCGATACATTTATCTACTATAAAAGTTGAATACATTGTTGTTTCCACATTTTGTACACAAGTGCTCTGGATGATCCAAACACTGGCATATTTGGAGGTAAAATATGTTGATTCTACATTATGGTAATATCAACAACATTAGTGTGTCAAAGAATCCTTTCCTTCATTCTGAGAATCAGAACATACCTATTAAGTATCACTTCTTAAGGGATCAGGTCACAAATAGAGTGGTTCAATTGAATTTTATTCCTTCTACAAAACAAATTGTTGATATTTTCACTAAACCCTTACCAAAGACACAATTTGAGTACATACACCAGGAGTTAGGTATCATATCTTATTCCAACTCACTTGTTCACTTTGATAAGGGGAGTTGTGCTATAGAGTCTTCTTTGACATTGATTTCAAAGAGGGAGAAGTTGTTTTTCTATAGATGATAAACAGTTGATGATTACAAGTACAACATGCATCCAAAAGTTGAAGGTTTCCATTAATTCCAAAGGGGGATATTGTTGGAATTATAATAGGTATTGCGATCATATGGAAATAGATCAGATTGTGATATGGTTGTCATTAATGGAAACACATAGTTCCAAGCATATGATTCAGGTAAGCATAGGACTCAGATGAATAAGAAAAGGACTCGAGAGAATCGATGGTATGTGTAGAGATTCATAAGATAAAGCACGGCCAAGAGTGAACTTGCAAAGTTTGAAAGGAAATCTGATGAACAGATCCGATGGTCAGGAGTGAACCCGTAATGAAATCAATGGTCAGGAGTGAACCTGCAAAGTTAAAAAAAAAATCCGTTGAACATATCCAACAGTCAGGAGTAAACCCACAAATAAATCAAGGGTCCAAAAAATTGTGGAAACGAAATTTTGGAGGTCAAAATTTGGTGAAAAATGGGAAAGTGACGTTCCACATTCTGTAATCCACAAGTCGAAGATTGACGGCCGGGAAAGGAATCCACAAAAGAGATCGATAGTTCACAGAAATGTAGAAAGATATTTACAGAAGACGATTTCAAAAAAGTTGGGAAGCACATTTGCTTTCCACAATTTGCAATCCATATATTGACGGTAAGGAAAGAATCAACAAGAAATCGACAACTCATAGATTTGCGGAAAACAATTTGCAGAAGCAATTTGGAGAGAAGTAAAAATTCACACCCACAACCCACAATCCTCATTTGATCTCTAATCAACAGTTACAAAAGAATCCTCAAGAAATCGATGGCTAAGAAAGTTGCAGAAACAAAATTGTGGAAGAAATTTAGAGAAAATTCAAGATGCATACCCACAATCTGCAATCCGCATATGATCTAAGATCAACAATTAGTAAAGAGTGCACAAGAAATTAACGACGCGAAATAAGTTTTGCAAAAAAGGATTTGCAGAAGAAATTTTTAAGTCTTATTCATATCAATAATAAGGAGAGAGTCCAAACGAAATCGATGGTGTGAAAGAAGTCTTGCAGAAACAATCTTGTGGAACCAGAACTACATAAATAGAGTTGTAGAAAAAGACAATTGTGGAAGAAGCCATAGTTTCGAAAATGACGTTACATAAACCTAGGATTACTCATCGATTGGGCTCCTTGTCTGTTATGAGGCATTGAACATTACTGATCAGTTATGAAACTGAACAGTCAATCATACAAATATGTGAAGGGATTAAAGATTGGGATGTATAAAAGTATGGGAGAGAGAGAGAGGAATGTGTAATATCTCTCCTCAGGCAGAAAGATGGCGCATGGACCTCCGTCGAAGTGGGGATTGGAGAATGAAAGAGGACTCTGAGTTCTTTCAAGAATATGCATAAAAGAGACAATAAGAGGAGCCGATTTGAATAAGAAAATCCAGAATTAGATCATAAAAGTCTAACAGAGTTGGTATGAATTATTATATATTTTTTTCTACATATTTTAATGAACATGTTCAAATCTAAGGAATAAGGGTGGTAGGTTGGTGATAGGAAAAACACGTTGCCTTTTCTGTACAAGTTGGAGCCTATACAAGCGGAAGTAGGTGCTTCCACCCAGTAGTAGTTGGAGAATTTTATTTGTAATGGGTGCTAGAAAATCATGAGGATTGGTGCTCTCTGTAAGAAGGAATTTGTAAACAAAAGTTACATCCTCATTTGAGTGTGTGCTAAAATAAATATAAATATTTGTCTATCTCTATTATGTGTGTGTGGTTGATGATTATCATTCCTTCTGTTATACTTGTTGCATTATCATAAATGTAAATTTGTGACCAATAATAATGGTTTAATTATTGAAAATTGCTTAAGCTTTAGAAATAACTGATTCA
>LPNX010765595.1:18609-46177 GCA_001517045.1 Pseudotsuga menziesii
CCTATTAGAAAATCCCTATAGTGTGAAAGAAATATTTGTAAAAATACTTACTAGAAGATTCCACCTATTAGAAAATCCCTATAGTGTGAAAACAATATTTGTAAGAATACTTACTAGAAGGTTCCACCTACTAGAAAGTTCCTTCACTAATAACGCTTACTAGAATGTTCTTCCTACTAGAAATTTCCTTCACTAGAAACTATATATAGGAGTAGAATTAATGAAACAAGATGTGTTGTGAAGTATTTTGTAACTAGAGAATGGATTCTATTTTAGGTTCCCCCTTGAAGAGGCAAGTGAACATTGTTTTCATCTATAAAGAGATTAATATTAATTGTGATATTTTTTATCTACAATTGTTTATTGTTGTGGTAATTCTATATTTTCATACTGAAATATTGCTTTATTTTTCTATTTATGCTATGAATTTCCAATTATGCCATTAAGTTACATAAGAACCAACGTTAAAACCCAATTCTAAAGTTGACATTAAAGCAGACTCTTAATTAGGTTCTAAAGGTGATGTTGAATCCAACACCAACTTTAGTTCCAACTCATGAAATAGTGTCAAATTTAGCATTGTCCCATGAAATACTGTTGAGTTTTCATAAAATCTACAGAGAATAAAAAAGGCAAATCAAATCTAAAAGGATGTTAATGACACAATTTTTTTGCAGTGTCGATTGGGAATATCTCCCAACAATCTAGATGTAACCATCAAGTATTTTTCTTGAATATGTAATCACATAATGAGGCGATTAATCCTATTCATGTCGAAGACCATTGATAAGGCATATGCACAAGAATAGTACCTTGAGATTAACATGACAAAGGGATAGTAATGCAATTTAAAGAAAAAAAACTAAGGCTAGGATCACTTAAAGAATGAGGATGGAAGAAATTTACGAGGAGGGGATGGGAACAAAAATATTATCACTAGCATTCAAAAGTGAAAGGATCAAAATAACCGCTATGACCAAATCATAACAAAGATTTCCAAAATAAATATCAATGTTTGAAGCTACATCACAAGAACCATAAGGCATTTGCACAAGAATAGTACCTTGAGATGAACATGAAAAAGGGATAGTCATAAAATTCAAAGAAGAAAAAATAAGGCTGGTATATCTTAAAGAATGAGGATGCGAGAACTTTAAGAGGAGGGGAGTGGGACAAAAATATTATCATCGGCATTCAAAAGTGCAAGGATCAAAATAACACTAGATATATCCAAAACAAATATCAATGTTCAAAGATACATCATAAGAACCATAAGGTATTATACAAAAAAGAGCCATCTATGCATAAGCATGGGGGCGGAATGGAGAACAAATCATATGTGGACAAAATTTTTAGATACATTATAATGGAAAGGGAGATAAATATTAGAAACCTCCATAGAAATGAGGATAAGAAGATGACAAAACTATTCATCTAAACAACCATGTTAAATAGACCAAAGTAGTTTCTATATTCAATATTGGTTTGCAAGACAACCTCATAGGAGAAGACCTAGTATTATGCTTGGAATAGAGGTACATGACCAACCTCATCCACACCCTTTAGAATTTTTTATTTATATTATGTTGAGAATGAAATGAAGATAACAATAGAAAGTGAAATAACATAGATATATTATAATAATATAGTGAAACCCAAACTCTAGTAATCAATGAAATAATGAAAATATAGAAATATGCAAAACAATGCAATATAGGTGGAAAGGTGGTCACTTATATTTAATAAGAGATGCATCAACTACACTCATTTGCATGAATCCCATCATAGAAGGTTTAAACTACCTTTTAAAATAAATTCTAAAACCCTAAGAATAAAAAATAGTAAGATCAAAACCCCAACTAGAGGAGATGAGGTGGAAAAATGAGTGTAGTCCACCAAGAGCCTAATCAATAAATCAAATTCCTAGATCTACAACTTTCATAAGGTGTTTATTGTACCATTACAAATATTTTTTTATCTCCATGTTTCTGGTCCATCCAATAATACTATATAGAGTTGTATGTTCTATTACTAAGTGCCCTTTGCGTTATTGTACATGGTCTAGTTTATTGTAGTCTACTAAATGAAGTCAAAGTGGATATATATAGATTCCAACTACTTTGCAGTCATTTAGGTGTCCAATAGAGGTGTAAAATATGTTTGAAGTAGCTCCGCAATAAATACGTGGTGTAAACTAAGGAAAGGATGAATGCTTAATCCAAAAGAATTCTCACCCAAATCCTTGGTGATAGTGTAAGGACCATATTGGATTGGTTTGATATTCTTATGGTGGGATATGAGACACTATTTATAAAATTGAAACCCTTATATTTTTTAGAAAAACATGATCATGGAGCAATAACAATAAGCAATAAACAAGATGCAAATATTAAAACACATTACAAGAGAGACACAAATATAACGAGGTTCACCCAAGATGGGCTATGTCCACATAGAAATTTTGAGTACTTTGTTATTATTTTTCTATCAAAATGAAGGGATACAACCTGCAACAACCATGTTTCACTCCCTCTTCACTCTCTCATAATCTCTCTCTCAAAATCAAAGAGATCACGTTTATAATGCTACCATACAATACAATACACAACCATATTACAATGCATTCCTTTTATAAAGGGAATACCATGGTAAAATCCCATGATATACCCAAAAACATAGGCCAATAAATCACCCATTATTGACCAAGTCATGACTCTGAAATACAAAATTTTACAAGGAATTTTTCCTAAATTTTCACTGTAGGGAAGCTGCCCCTCGAACCCTCGCTAGGGGGAGCTCCAAAAATAGTCATCACCCCCTTCGACCCCCCCAAATGAATATAGTGGGATGGGATCCCCCCCCCCCCACCCCCCACCAAGTGATGGGATCCAAACACGCTTGAAATAAAATCTTTGAGTCAGGAAGATCAGGCTCCACAACCAACAATCTCCCACTTTGAGATTGGTCACAACAAATCCACTACTGCACTTGTTGGATTATACTCTTGAACATGGAAAATTTCTTATCTTCACCTTCATGCTTGAAGGCCAACAAAAACCGATCAGAAAATCAGTTTCTCTGTAGTTACTACCTTTGTCAATGTGTCTACATGATTCTGGCTAGTATGTATCTTTTTCAACTTTAATAGTTCATCTTCTATAATAGATCATATCAAATGGTACTTGACTTGTATATGTTTATTCTTCGAATGGAAGGTTGAGTTATTTGCAAGATGAATGGCACTCTGGTTGCCATTATACAACCTATTATTTTCCTTCTTCTTATCTTACCCAATTCCTCCATGAACCTATACAACCAAATCATCTCTTTACTAGTCTATGTAGTAGCAACATACTCTACTTTCGATGTTGAAAGTGCAACAACGTTTTTCAATTTCAGAATCCAATTTATTGTTGTTCCACCCATAGTAATAATTACCTTGTGGTGTTCCTTCTGCTTTCTTTATCACCTACCATATATGCGTCAACATATCCTTGTAGAACAATGTCTATACCTCCAAAACATAATGCATGAGAAATGGTACCTCTCAAATACCTGAGAATTGAATGTATTTCTTTCCAATGCTCTATACCTAGATTGTTCATATGCCTGCTCACAACTCCCATTGCATGTGCAATAGCTGGTCATGTGCACACCATGGCATACATTAAGCTATCAACTGCTGATGAATAAGGAACCTTGGACATGCATTTTATCCCCTTGTGTGTTTTGAGACACATCTTCTTCATCCTGTAAACCAAATTATCCTTCCCTTTGACCTCATACCCCTATGGATGTTGCACATAAATGTCTTCCTCCAAATACCCATGGAGAAAGGTTGTTTTACATCTAACTGTTCAAGATGCAAATATTATGCCACCACTAGACTTAAACTAGTTCTAATTGAATTCATTTTAACAACAAGAGAAAATATTTCATCCTAGTCTATACCTTTATATTGTGCAAACCCCTTTACAACAAGTCTAGCCATGTAATGCTTCTTTCCTCCATCTTCTTCCTTCAACCTGTAAACCCATTTATTGTGCAATGCTCTTTTTCCTACTAGAAATTCAACAACATCCCAAGTATAGTTTCTTACCAATGAGTCCATCTCCTCATTCATGCCTTGCTCCCACTTCTTTCTAGTTTCTTTCTTCATTGTCTCTTCACAACATTCTGGTTCACTAGAATCAATAATCAATAAATAATACAATGAAGGAGAGAATCATTGAGAGGGTCTACTTAACCTGGTAGATCTTCTTACATTTGCAGGAGTTTGAAGTACCTGTTGCTTCTCTTTATTTTATGGAACCTTTGTAACTTTATTTTCTTTGATTTCATCAAGCAGTGTGTACTCCGTGTTTTTCTTTTCCTCTTTTTTTCCCTGCAATTGATCTTTGTACATAACCATTTCATTGAATACTACATCTCTACTCCTAATGATTTATTTATTTGCATAATCCCATAAGCAATAACCAAAATCATCAACCCCGTATCTAATAAAGGTACATTTCTTGGATTTAGCCTCAATATTTTCTATATTTTATTTATCAATATGGACAAGTGATTCACAACCAAATGTTATCATAAATGAGTAGTTTAACTTTTTACCTATCCATGCCTCCTCTGGAATTCCACCATCCAAAGCACTTGAATTCCCTATGTTGATTAAATAAACAGCAATATCTACAACATCATCCCAAAACTGTAAGGGAAACCCTGGATGCAATCTCATCCACCTTGCACGCTCCATGGTCATCCTATTCATCCTTTCTGACACACCATTTTCTTGTGGTGTTCTTGGGACTTTCTTCTCTCTGTGATTCCCATTGTATGAATAGTAACTATTAAACTGCTTGCTGCAATATTCACCTCCATTATCATATCTGAGACACTTCAATATTTTCCCCATATCATTCTTAACCAAATCTGTCCACATCTTAAAAGTAGCAAATACATCATATTTTTGTCTAATGCAAGTTGCATCCTCAATAAAGTAACATAATAACAAGAGCCACCAAGAGATTGTACCTGAGTTGATCCCCATACATTTTTATGCACAAGCTCTAACTTTTCACTCTCATTTAATTTCCCAACCCTGAGAAATGTGACTCTCTTCTATGTTCCACAAACACAATTATCACATAATTCCAAACTTACCTGCTTCAGATATGGAAGCAATTTCCTCGAGTGAAGAATTTGCATCCCCTTATCACTCATGTTTCCAAGCCTATGATGTGACAATGATGTACCTATTTCTATGGAAGCTACATAGATAGAATAATCAGTATTATGAGAACATAAATACAATGTACCTATCATATCTCTTTTTTCTATTACTAGTGCTCCTTTAGTGATCTTCCACTACATTTTTTCAAACTTATACAAACAACTGCTCTCTCCAAAATGCCCTGTTGAGATAAAATTTCTTTTAATATGGATTACATCTTTTAGAATCCATTCATTTCCATTATTGAACTCAATAAGTACCTTACCTATTCCAACAATTTTGCATGGTTCATCACCCCCCAATAAAACATGTCCAAAATCTCCTAGAACATAATCATGAAAGAATTTCCTATGGGTTGTAGCATGACATGAATCCCTTGAAGCTACTACCCAATAATCACTAGTATTATCTAATTCAAGAATAAAAGCATTCTGTAACACATCACTTGCTACATTTTCTTCCTGATTAGTCTCCTAATATCCATCTCCTTTCTTCTTGGAGATTTGTGGTCTTTATTTAGTTTTCCTCTCTTACCACAGTTCCAACACTCTATCTTTCCCAGTCTAGACTTGGATCTTCCATTTCTACACTTTCTATGATTACTTGGTCTCATTACTCAATCCCTTTGTCTTTCCCTGCTCTCCATGGTCAATGCATTACCTGATGTATCACATGTGGTTTTGCTTTGCATTTCCTCACTAATAATAACACCAACAACATAATCAAGTTTAAGAGTGTTTGAACCAGAGTTAGAGTTATTTATAGCCATGACCAAGCTATTCCATATTTCTATTATATTTTTATCATTTAAGCAATATGATCTTAGGATCTTATTTGAGAGAATAACATGCACAGCAATAAACACAAGAGACAAGAGAAACAAATAATTTTCCTCAGGGAAACCATAAAGGAGAAAACCTCGCAACTTCCTTATAGATAGAATGAGCACCAATGGCAGAAGTAAAACCCAAAAATAGAAAAGATGATCTCCACAGCTTTTTCTCTCTCTCTCACTCGAGAGAGCTTCTCCTCTCTCACTCATGCACCTTAGTGAATGAGTGTGTGATAAATATCCACTTCAACTTATATTCTTTCATTCACTTAATATCCACTTCAACATGTCGTCCCCACTTAACACTTACTTACTAGGGCCGAAATCTCTAGGAGAGTCTAATAACCCTAGTGCCCCACAACTGTGGGGACTTTTCCCTCCAATCAACAAGGAGGGTTAACCTTGACATAATTCTGGGGACTATTGCCTCGACTTACAATGGAGGGTTTACCTCAATGACTTTACATGACTTGTTTACATTATTAAATCTCCCAATCGGAAAATCGGGGCATGACATGACTCAATTACATTATAGATACTTCCCAAAATAAACATCAGGGTACAATACATAAGATATACAAGTGAATACATTCTGAAGTTACAAATACATCAACACTCCCTCTTAACTAGGAAGGTATTCTCTCGACGCAATTTATCAGCACAAGTCTTCTTCTCTGTATCATCTGGATCATCATCAAATCATCTTCATCGTCAAATCATCACTGGATCTGGATCATCATTTGATCTAGATCATCACTGGATCATCATCACTGGATCATCATCGAAACTAGATCATCACTAGATCATCATCAAAACTGGATCATCACTGGATCATCATCAAAGCTGGATCATCACTAGATCATCATCATCATCACTGCTTCAGCCTCCATGCTTAGAAAGTAGTGCATCATATACAAGTCCTTCATCTTGAACTCGGCAGCAAGTCTCTTTCTTGCAACTTTAATGAGTTCCTCTTTTCTGTCAGGAACAAGTCATTGACATATAACAAGAGCATCACTGGTCTTCCACCTTCAACCTTGAAGAAAAGGTTGGAATCCACTTTACTCTTAGTAAATCTTAGAGCCATTAGTAAGTTGTCCCTCCTGTCATACCATGTTGAACCTCAGGATCTTCTGCAGTGACTCCCTCTGAAGTGGAGCATCATTCTCCCTCTCTCTTTTGTACTCTATGCACTCAAACATTTTGTATCGGAGTGACAAGTAGCTTCCTCTGCTACTAATATTCTATGTATCCATCTAGGGTCATTGGATACCAATATCCTCTATCTTGAACCTTTTCAAAAGTTATTCTCACACCCATTTGTGAGCTTATAATCCTCTATAGGATTTCATCTTCAACCTTGTAGCAAAGGTTAAGATATTCATCAAGCTCATCATGTATGTGTTATCCCATGGGTGTCTTTTGAGCTCATACAAGTCCTTCTTTCATTTGCACACATTATTCTTCTTTCCATGTGTCTTAACTTCTGGTGGCTACAAATGTCTCTTCGTAGTCTATGCCTTCTTTCCGTGAGAAGCCTCGTGTTATGAATCTTGCATTGTATCCCACGATGTTTTCATCTACTGTATGCTGGATCTTGTAGATCCGTATGGAAGACACTACAAACTTCCCTTCAGGTCTTGATGCTGCATCCTAGACATCATTCTTTTTGACCTAGTACTCTCCTTCCCTTTGGATACTTCTTCATAGATGGAAGGTTCTGCATCAATGATGTCACTCAATAGTATCACATAACTGCACTGTGCCTGAGGCCTTTTGAATTCTTTGAAAGTATCATCATATTCTTCTTTATCTATCGTTACTTGTTCTTCAGAACAAGTCTCATCCTTCTTTTCTTGTAGGTGATTATGTACATGATCTTTCCTACAAGTTAAATGCATTTGTATATTTAGATACATTTCATAAGGCATATTCATAATGGAAAATTATTATGCATAAATATATGATCATGCAACTATTTTAGCCAATACAACATTCATCCATATCTCATGGAAACTTTCTAGATGCCTTCCATCTCTACCAAGACAACATTGAGATTGTGCACTAATCCAATATGTTAGCATAGAGGTTTCATTCTAGAGAAGTAGCAATGGAGAGTTGTATAGCACCATGAGATACTTACCTGTTACATGCATATTAGTAGTATACTGTCATTAATGCAAACATTCCATCATGCATAATACATCAACTGAATATAAACAAATGCAAACAAAATAATATCATGAAATGACAATTGAATACTTATCTTTATTTGTTTCATGGGTAGACTCATTCTTGAGCCTTTAGCTTCATCAACTTCTTCATTCATCATTTCTTATCCAAATGCTAAGATGGATAAGAGTTTCTTCAAGAGTTGATTCCTTCGTATTCCTCATCGCTTGAGGGATCTTCTTTGGATGGTGAGAGCCTGATCTTTAGTTTCTCCCATCTTCTCTTCTCTTATTATGGGTCGAGCTTCTTCTTCTTCCCAGAATCTACTAAAAGTAATCAATTCCTTCTGGCACACATTCCTCGCATGAATGAATCCCATGATCCTAGGAGTCCATTCAAGGTGGCTATCGCCACTTATACATTCTCCACTTCTTCTTTTACGGCTACAAGTTGTTCTTTGATTTGAGAGACCCTCGTAAAGTATGACTGTATGGTCTCTGCATTCTAGATCTTCACATTCTTCAACTATTTTCTCAAAAAAATATTCTGATTTATGTTCTTCTCTTCAAATATCTTGGTCAAGGAATCAAACATATCTTTCGGTGTCATTAGGGAAGACACTTGTGGTATAAGGTGATCCTTTATTGAATCAGCAATTATCTTCTTGACCAAGTTCTTCTGGTGTAAGGCTTTTAGCCTCATCCCCCTCTGGAACTGGAACCTCTCTACTTATGTAGGTGTCCAATTCATTTTCTTCAAAGAGATCATATACTTCCATGCTTGGAAGTTGTCAAATTCACCAATATTATCATCAAGCTGATGTGATAGATCACTTTGAAATGAGAACCTCAAATGAAAATAGCTAAAGATTAGATCTTATCGATTTGAGGTGTTTGTCCTAGTTCTGGAGCTGGCTAATCTAGGGTTTGCCAGAGAAATGCTAATTTTCACAAATTGGAATCTTTCAGATCTGATTGGATAGAAATATATACCTCTTCAAGGTGAGCTATCCAATGTACTCCTTTTTCTGAAAACAGTGGAGGGAAGCTCCTAGAACAGGAAGCCCTAGTTTACCAATTTCTTCTGCAAAAATTCCTGATACTGTTTCTGCAGTATCTCTGAAATTACTACTCCTCCATGTCTAAAATTTTGTACAGAAATAGCCTCATCTGGCATTGTTTAAACACCATATGTTTCATTAGAATTGGTTCACCAATTGGGAATTATGAGCGTTTTCCCAAGGTGACCTGTTTCAGGATTGTTCAACATAGAAAAGTTGTACGGACTTCCACGTGTCATTGTTTTTTCTTCAAGGTATAAAACTTTTACCACATAAATTACAGTCCATGCTAGTTCTAGAACATCTTGATAAATTTCATTTGGACCTCTATATCTTGAGATATAGCAATTTTCCCTAGGTGTCCTGTTTAGGGATGAATCTCAGGAGAGGCTGGAACCCTAACTTGGAGGAATCATATCTCCTAGAATATATTGAATATGATGCTGAAACTTGGACATAGTGTACATCAGCATTGTGTCTTCCACCTGTGAAATTTTAAGCCCCTCAGACTTCTACAGTCCCAAGATATATCGAATTTACCAAAACTTTTCAGTTTTAGTATTTAGGGTTTTTCCAGCCCAAGGTCAAACTAGGGTTTGACTTTCCTAGAGTTACACCCAACCAAAAATATCAATGCACGTCTCTAAACTTTGATTTTGATGAGGAGATAAATCCTATGCCGGGCTCACTCAAAAAAATTTCTTTTGTAAAAATCCCTAATTTCCTGCACCAAAAATTGAAAATGCTCGGAATCAAATTCCACTTCGACAGAAAGATGCGCCCTTCAATGGAGAGTTATCCTAGCATACTTTTGATGATGGATTGTGGAGAGGGACCCAAAAAGTAAGAATCCCTAGCTTCTGTAGTTGCACAATGTCTTGTTCTCAGGTTAGCTCTGATACCATGTTATATTTTCATCATTTAAGCAATATGATATTAGGATCTTATCTGAGAGAATAACATGCACAGCAATAAACACAAGAGACAAGAGACAAAAAGAATTTTCCTCGGGGAAACCATAAAGGAGAAAACCCCGCAACTTCCTCAGAGATAGAATGAGCACCAATGGTAGCAGTAAAACCCAAAAACAGAAAAGATGATCTCCATAGCTTGTTCTCTCTCTCTCACTTGAGAGAGCTTCTCCTCTCACACTCATGCACCCTAGTGAGTGAGTGTGTGATAAATAGAGAGACTCACTCTCTATTTATATTCTTTTGTTCACTTAATGTCCACTTCAACATGTCGACCCCACTTAACAATTACTTACTAGGGCCAACATCTCTAGGAGAGTCTAATAACCCTAGTGCACCACAACTATGGGGAATTTGCCCTCCGATCAACAAGGAGGGTTAACCTTGACACAATTATGGGGACTATTTCCCCGAGTTACAATGGAGGGTTTACCTCAATGACTTTACATGACTTGTTTACTTTATTGAATCTCCCAATCGGAACATCGGGGCATGACATGACTCAATTACATTATAGATACTTCCCAGAATAAACATTGGGGTACAATACATAAGATATACAAGTGAATGCATTCTGAAGTTACAAATACATCAACATTTTTTGGAAATGAGCATTGCCGGGATTATTATTAATCCTCCCTTTAACCGCATATTTTAATTGTCTATTTTCCTAGAATAGGAGGTATTCATCACTCCAGTAGTGCATGGGGGACACACCTATGGGACATCCTCCACTTACTACACCTGATTTCATGAGTTTAGGTTCCCTAGGGACCAATCTTTATAATTTAGGAACCCACTCTAAGTGCCACCGGCTGTCTCCTTTAGTTGACCTTGTTAGGTATTCATTTATGTTCAGTTATGATCCAGTTACCATGAGTTAGATCAGAATAAGTTATCCTACTACCAGTTTTCTTGATTGAAGGGAGTGTGGGTACCTTTGTTCTCCTACTCTCATCAATTAACTGATTGTAGACTAAGTTAGTTATCTGGAGTTGCACTAGTGAGAACCAGTGGTTATCTTCCCACACTGAGTTAGCTTCGGATTCAGTCTGAGTTAGTAGATTCAAATCCTATCTTAGGAATTCAAATTCTCCTATATGTATAACCATTGTATTACATATTAATTATTTATTTCATGAATATAATCATATTATCCTAGTTTTGTTTCTATGTGTGTACAATTTTTCCATGAGTAATTGATCATACTATTCTAAATTATTCTCTCTCTTTTGCAGCATTCTATTCTAATTTGATTCATGTAGGCTGATGATCCTATTCTTCATAGAATTTAAAATTGTATCAAAGCAGGTATCCAAGCCTTCCTCGAACCTCAAAAACTTCCATTAATGCACTAGAAGCCATTGAGTTTGCACATAATTTTTGGAATAATTGCATTCCTCCCTCTAGATTCGAATTGAGTTGTTTTGTAGTATTTTTGCAGGTAGATTCAAAAAAATTCTAAAGAATTATTGATCAATATAGTTATGAAATGGAGAATGAAATATCTCTAACTCCCAAAATCCTTACACCTTTCAATTACCTTGATTGGAGGGCATATATGCAGATTTCCTTGCATAACAAAGGTATGTACATGATGACCATGGGAAAAGCAGTCGAACCCCAATAGTATATTGAAAAATCAAAGCATATGGATAGGCTTCATGAATATTTTGGATACATGTGCATCCACATATCCAGGGAGATGTTTTTCCATATTGATGGACTCAAGAATCCAAAAGAATTGTGAGATAAGATCGAATCCTTGTTTGGAAAACATGATGAGCCGAGGGGCAATACCCTAGAGAATGAGTTGATAGAATTACAACCCAGTAAATTTGAAACTATAAAAAAATATTTCTCTAAATTCAAATCATTGGTCATGCAATGCAAGCAATGAGGGATTGAGAATAAGGATGAGAAATTGGTGCTCTCCATACTGAGTAAACTTGGCCCAAAATTTGCATTGTTTGTATCTACCTTTCACTCTGGGAGATTGAGTACTCTTAATTACTGAATGACATCGCTTGATTCCTTCATAGAGTCTCTAATCCAAGAACAAGACAAGCTCATACATATGGGAGCTCTCAAATCCTCTCCAAATCAATCTCTCTTATCTAGTGAGACTATGAATGCACAAGCAAGAAGGAAGCAGAAAGGTAAAGAGAAAAGAAACACTAAATTTGAACCTAAAGATGAGTTTGATCCATTAGATGAAGCTTCGGGCTCTTGGAAGGACAAATATCAAAGTTTTGAAAAGGAAAGTGCTCTCACTGTAATAAAGGAAACCATACATAGAAGCATTGTATGAAGAAGACCATTGATCATATGGAAAAAGTCCTTGAGCAACACAACATTGTACTCCTTGAAGGTGCAAGGAAGATTGACTCTAGAGAAAAGACTGGAGATCATGATGAGAGATGCCATGCATTGAAGGTTAGCTATTCAAAATCACATGTCTTCCTCATTGATTCAGGAGCCTCAAATCATATGGTTGCATCCAGAGAATCATTATCTTCATTACAACTTATTGATGGTTCAAGTATTCATATGGGTGATGGCACTCAAATTTGAGTTGAAGGAAAGGATTCAATCAAATTAAAACATGGAGTGTTCAAAGATGTACTTTATGTGCCCTATTTAGTACAAATTTGTTATCTATATACCATATGACACATACTGGCCAACCAAAGTGAGTGGTATTTGGTCTTGAATTAGTGGAGATCTCAGATATATCAACTAGGAATATTATAGAGAAGGGTGTTGCAAACCATGCCTCCAAGGAAATGATGAATTCTCATAGTTTCTTCCATACTTAGATCCAGTACAGTCTCAGCTACCATTTTAAAGGGGAGGTAAAACCATTATACCTATCATAATGTTTCCAATAGTGTTTCAAATTTAGAATCCAAAGCATAAGACCCAGTTGAACCAGTTTATGAAACTGAAGATGAATTTCATAGTGATCCAAATCCAAATCCAATCCCCACTCATAATCCCAGGCCTAAATGGTCATAAAAGCTTATTGAGGCAGTTGGGAACATGACTAGAGAGCAATCTGACATGAGGAGAGCAAGATCCCAATTTAAAAAATAGAATCTTGCGCTATGTTAAGAAAATTCACTTCCTTCATAGAGGTGCAACAAGCTCCCAGAGAGATGCTACATGATGGTAAGTATTAATCAACAATTCTGCTCACTTAAGAAAAAATTGGATCATGTCACTCTTTATCCAGAAACAAGAGACAAAGGAAACATTCCTTCTCCTATCTATCATCATATTGGAAGAAGATGGAAAGGTTCATATGCACAACCTTGGGATACTAGTGCACACAAGGTCCATCACACTGCTTCACTGCACCACAAAGATATAGGTTGCAGAAACATTTTCACAAGTTTTTTTATTCAAGAAGAAATTTTCTCTTGAAATGAAAGCTCGATCCTTATTTTCCTGCTTATTTTGAGGGAGGGGGAGGGGTTTCACATGAGTTTTACCCCATTTCCTCAGTTTGAATAAGAAGTTATTATTTTTTCATTTAGATTGTTTTGGTGACCTTTGGTCTTAGTTTCTAGGGCCTAGGTTTCCCAAAGTTAGGATTAAGGGGGGGTGTTGGGATTATTATTAATCCTCCCTTTGACCACATTGTCTAATTGTCTATTTTCCTATCTTAGGCGGTCTTCATCACTGCACTAGTGCATGGGGGACACACTATAATGTCCTCTTTTACTTAAGCACCAAAACACTCGCTAACCTACTTAATTCCCATAGGTTCGAGCAAGTAATGCATGAAAAGGGAATTGGCTGAGGACATATGATACACAAAGTAGAACAGAGCATTCATTCAGTATTAAGTCATCAGTATGGTAAAGAAATCCTTATTTGTTCAGGCGTAAAGTCAATAAGAAATTAGAATTGCATGCATGCAAAAATTAAAGCGCAAACCCTAAGAGTGACATGCAAAACCTAAATGTTCATGATAAGCTATATAAGAAGGGTCATCAAACCAAAGGTTTTATCCATTTTTGTTGAGTTTGGTTTCTAAGCAACAACAAGTGTAACAATAGCAAGTTGGGGTTGGAGACGAAGTTCTTCAACTAACAAGGGGTTTCGGCAATGAAATCTATCTGCCCTAATCACTTCAAGATAGATCATCTAGGTCTATCATTAGTATTCACCATATTCATTCATCTTCAGTGATCCAGTACACAGAGGGAGATTTATTTGCAAGTTTGTGTTTTGCACCTGGTGAACAAAGTTCTAGAAATCCTTAGAAGAATTCACTCGATGCCAAAATCTCAGTATTTCCTATGCATGTCATCACTATATTTCTTAGTAGACTCATCACACTATACTAGGTGATTATCATTTCATGGTTTGCATATCTGGGGAAGCCATCAACATATTGCTAGACGAAGGGAGACATCTTCCTCCATATAAAAATAATTTGCTACATTCCTTATAGGAGGAAAATTATTTGCATGCGCCTGCCCATATTTCTGGAAGGTCTAGACAATCACCCCCACAAAGTTTCAGCAACAACAGACTACTTCTACCTCAAAAATGCCAATATCAATAGAAGGAGGGCACTCTTGTAGATGGGCGTCAAATTTAGGAGAGGAGTACTATTAGCTTATCTTTATGGAAAACATGACATTCATCTTACCTATTGGAGTACTATCAACTTGATTATCAGTAGTATGTGTATATCTTCTTACTGAAGTTCTTTTCCATGTTATCTATCCATACTAGCTATATTTTAGGGCCATTTGGCACGACACTTTTTCATGCACATTTTATTCATATTTCCAGCACTATCTGATTATCTAAACGACAAATATATTACCAAAGTACAATATAATATTAGTTTTCATATTACAGTGGTATCAGAGCATGTTCCTTGCCAACTATGGTATTGAACATGAAAAGTAAATGAATCCAGAAGAAGATACTTTTGTAACTTGTAGAAGGAGGAAGAGTATATAAACTGAGGAGAAGGAATTTGAAGATATTCAGCTAGAGGATACAAATTTAGACATGGACCCAATAGGGATACACTTTGATAGAGGAAAGGGAATAGGGGAATAGGAAGACAGGTTGGAATTCCATAACTTAGTTAGTGCATTGAATGACCTAGATAAATGGAAGAAAGAAGTATTGCATGCCATAAACAACTTGGCCCTTAATCCAAAACAGGGTCATAGAAGCCTACCTCTTTCACTAGTGGATAGAGGATCTACCAGTAGTAGCAGGAAACATGCATACACTAATATGCAAAACACTCCTCACATATACAACAAATCATCTAGACCTACTATGTCTAACTTTTTGGAGAACGTCATTGCAGGACCAGTCATGCCAGCAAAACCTAGTGAACCATTTGGGGCTTATTTATAGGAAATAGGGACTTGGGAGATGAGTTTCATTCAGCTGTGTCATTCTCAGAATTATGCAATATGAAAAGTAGGAACCGAACAAGGAATTTTAATAGATGGTTTACACAAAAATATGAATTACAAAAAACTGTGGGAAGGTTGACCATCCCCAATTTTCAAGGGACTCGTGGGTGTTCAATAAGAATATGGGTCCATAAGTTGGATACTTACTTCCAACTCAGCCTTATGATAGAGACAAATTCCATTAAATTTTCCAGCTTACATCTAGACAGAGAGGCTCACGAGTGGTGGTACCATGGGTTAGTGACGTTGGGTCACAAGACCATCAGTTCTTACAATGATTTCACGCAAAGGCTTATGGAGTGGTTTGACAAAGCTGACCCAAATATAAATTTTAGAGAATTAGCACAACTCAAATAAATGAGCGGTGCCGAGGCCTTCATCTCAGAGTTTCAGAGAGTATCCATTATGGTAATAGATGTGTTTGAGAGTAGGTTAATTATGTTATTTATAGAAGCTTTGACAAAACCTTTACATGGGTGGGTGAAATCCTACAAGCCATCCACTCTATAGGATGTGGTCAGCAGAACTCAATATCTACAAGATTTAGTCCCTAAGAATAGGTTTTCAACTAAAAAAATCCCAATAAAATACAAGGACAATAAACCTTTTCAACATGAATGGCTAAAGAAAACTTGGTTGGACAACTACACGAGGAAGGATCTGAGAAGAAAAATATTGTGTTTCACTTGTTAGGAACCATGGATTCCAGGTCATAGGTGTGCAGGGAAAGAAAAGGCCCACTACATAGAATACTATTTAAATAGTGAAGGGGATGAATCGAAACAGGAAACAACTGAGGAATTAATGGCAGTAGAGGAGGAGTCACTTCAGGGAGAATCACCAACGGGAATCATTGGTACATTATTCAAAGTACCCAGGTTTCATACTCTCAGGTTCAGGGGGGTAGTACATGGCCATAGGGTAGGAGTGTTTATTGATGGGGGGGGCACAGTTTCATTGATGTAGCTAGGGTGGCTAAGCAGGGTATTCATACAGATAAATTTGAAGGATTCAACGTAGTAGTAACAAGTAATAATAGCATGGAATACAACCATTGGATTCCAAAATTAAATGTCACAATAGGGAACTACAATATGACCGAATCATTTTATTTGGTGAATGTAGCTGATACAAATGTACTATTAGGGGTTCAATGGCTTTACTTTATAGGAAAATATACTAAGGATTAAAGGGAAATGGAAATGGAATTCCAGGGACAAGATGGAAAATGGGTAGTCTTGAGGGGCATGAACACTTATCCCCCCAAACCAATATCATTACAGAGAATGGAGGTCGTACTCAGATAGAGAGACATAGAATGGTCAACCGAATGTCTTATTACTTTTAGGAATCCTCCAAATAATGACACCCAACATCCAGCAAATACACATGCATTATTACATAAACATGAGAAGGTATTCAAAGATATTCCAGTAGGTCAGTCGCCAGATAGAGGGTTCGGGCACATTATTGAGTTAGAGGAGGGGACATAGGCAATCATCACCACTTCGTATTGGCATCCCAAAAGGTACAAATATGATATAGAGATAACAATCAAGGAATTGTTGGAACTAGGTTACATATTCTTGAGTTCTAGTCCATTCTCATCATCGGTGGTTTTGGTAAAAAAGAAAGATGGCACATTAAGGATGTGTATTTATTATAGAGCCCTCAACAAGAAAACCATAAAAAATATGTATCTCATCCCCAGGATTAATGAATTAATGGATGAGTTATAAGAGGAAAAATACTTCTCAATAATTGATCTCCGATCAGGACATCATCAGATCTGAGTAAGGGATCAATATATTTTGAAGACAACCTTCTGTTTCCAGTATAGTCATTTTAAGTTCTTAGTCATGCCTTTTGGACTCACCGACGCTCCAAAAAATTTCTAGTCTTGCATGAGCCACACCTTCAAGGCTCAATTGTAGAAATTTTTACTTGTGTTCTTTGATGACATTTTAATTTACAGTAAAACTTGGGAGGATCATTTGAGACACCTAGATGAGGTACTGGGAATTCTAGAAGAACAATCTCTTTACACAAAAATGTCTAAAAGTGAGTTTGGTATGCAGGATATGTAATATCTAGGGAATATAATAAGCACAAAGGGAGTACAGGTTCACATGGAAAATATTAGAGCTAGCCTGGATTGTCCTACACCAAAAAATGTAACATAATTGAAGGGATTTTTAGGCCTTTGCACCTATTACAGGAGGTACGTAAAAGGTTTTTCTCAATTTACTGCACCCCTCATATAACTTACGAAGAAAGGGGCATTCAACAAGATGGAAGGGGCACAATATACATTTGAAGAAATGAAAAAAAATATGATTTCTTGTCCAGTTTTTGTACTACCATATTTATTGCAGCCATTCATAGTTGAATGTGATGCTTCAAGAGAGGGACTCAGAGCGATGTTTTTGCAAAATCATCACTCAATTTCATTTGAGAGAAGGAAAATTAAATATTATGAACACCGCTACTCTATATATTATAAGTAAATGCTAGAAATGTTAGATGCTTTAACAAAATTCAGACAGTATTTGGTGGGAAGAGGGTTTAAAATTAAAACAGATCAAAACAACCTCAAATACTTCTTAGAGCATAAAGAGTGGAATGAGCATAAATAAAAATGGGTCAGCAAGGTATAGGCATATGTTAAGGGAAAGAACAATGTTGTAGATGATGCTTTATCAAGGAGACTAGCCTCATTATCACTCATGAGTATATCTCCTGATTGGAGATCTCATCTCTTGGTAGAATATTCCAAAAATAAATTTGTTTTTGGATTGTTAGATGGATAAATACACGATGACATGTACAAGGTAATTGATGACATCATCTACTACAAGAATAGGATATACCTCGTTTCAGAGTTAGCTTTAAAGAAAAATATTATACATGCATCGCATGATTCACCATTATTAGGACATTAGGGGTTCTTGAAAACTTACAAATAAATTAGAGAGAGGTTCTCATGGAAAGGCATCAAGGAGGATGTAATACAGCATGTTTGGGAATGCATTATGTGCCAACAAAATAAAATCGAACACACTCATATGGAAAGGTTACTTCATCCATTGCCGATACTGGAGTAGAAATGGGAAATCATCTCGATGGAATTCATTACAATTTTACCCAAGGTACAAGGACAAGATTGATTGTATGTGGTATTATATTAGTTGACAAAATTTTCCCACTCCTTTGCTATTTCTTCTAACTATTCAATATCATAGGTAGCGGACTTTTTTTTTCAGAGAAGTTTTCAAACTCCATGGACTACCTAAAACCATTGTCAGTGATCATGACACTGAATTCACGAGTTCTTTCTAGCAGGATTTGTTCATATTAGTGGGGACAGAACTAACTACTAGCACAAGTTATCATCCTCAGAGCGACAGGAAAATAGAGATAGTCAACAAATGGATTGAGGGATATTTGAGAAATTATGTAACAGGACAACAGAAGACATGGATTAAATGGCTACACCTAGGTGATTAGTGCTATAATACTATCCACCATATGTCTATAAGGATGACCCATTTCAAATATCTATATGTCTATGAGGAACTAAAATTTGTAGATTTAGTTTTTGGGGACAACAGAGCACCTAAGGAAAAAGATTGGGTACAGGACAGTCTAGATATTCTTAAAGTCCTAAAAGAGAATCTACGGGAAGATTAGAATTAGTAGAAGCTATATGAAGACCGACACGAGGTTTAGCATAGTTTTGAGGTAGGATACCTAGTATATTTATGGCTACAAAAATCTTCACTCGTAAAAAAGGGGCAAAAAATATAAAACCAGATTCTATGGTCCTTACAAAGTAACCAGGAAGGTTAGAGAGGTGGCTTATGAACTAGAACTTCCAGAGAAAAAAAAATTCACAATGTATTTCATGTATCGAACCTCAAGAAAACAATAGGGAAACACATTTCTATGTCTACCGAATTACCTCCCTTAGATGATGAAGGGATTCTGGTACTGATTCTAGAGATAATTGAACAGGTTCGATAAAATAAACTCTGAACATGGTGATTCAAGAATACTTGGTCAAATGGAAATAATTACATATGGAGGACACCACATGGGAGGGAGAATAGGCATTGCAACATCCTAGTTTGCAGTTTCTTGAGGACAAGCAATTTCGAGTGAGCAATATTGTAATGTCCTCTTCTACTTAAGCACCAAAACACTCGCTAACCTAATTAATTCCCATAGGTTCAAGCAAGTACTGCATGAAAAGGGAATTGGCTGAGGACATATGATACCCGAAGCAAAACATATCATTCATTTAGTATTATGTCATCATATGGTAAAGAAAGCCTTATGTGTTCAGGCTTAAAGTCAACAAAAAATTAGAATTGCATGCATGCAAAAAGTAAAGCACAAACCCTAAAAGTGACATGCAAACCCTAAAAGTTCATGATAAGCTATATAAGAAGAGTCATCGAACCAAAAGGTTTATCTATGATTATTATTGTTGAGTTTGGTTTCTAGAGCAGCAGCAACAAGTTGGGGTTGGAGACAAAGGTATTCAACTAACAAGGGGTTTCTTCACTGAAATATATCTTCCCTAATCACTTCAGGATATATCATCTAGGTCTATCATTAGAATTCACCATATTCATTCATCTTCAGTGATCCAACACACGTAGGGAGATTTATTTGCAATTTCATGTTCTGTACTTGGGGAATAGCTAGAAATCCTATTTCCTCCGCATGCCATCACTATATTTCTAAGCAAACTCATCACACCATACTAGGTGATTATGATCTCATTGTTTACATATCCGGGGCAGCCAACAACATATTCGTGGAGGAAGGGAGACATCGTCCTCTAGAGAAAAATAATTCGTTAGGTGCCTTATATGACGAAAATTCTATGTATGTGCCTTCCCATGTTTTTGGAAGGTCTATACTATCACCCCGACAAAGTTTCAATAGCAATAGACTACTTCTCCCTCAAAAATGTTAATATCAACATAAGGAGGGAACTCTTGTAGCTGGGTTAAAATTTAGGAGAGGAGAAATTTATCTTATCTTTTCGGCAAGCACTGCATGCATCTTATCTATTGGAGAACTATAAAATTCATTATCCATGGTATGTGTATATATTCTTACTAGAATTCGTTTCCCTATTATCTCTCTAGATTACCTATATTTTAGGGCCATTTGGCACAACACTTTTGCATGCACATTTTATTCATATTTACAACACTATTTTAGTATCTAAACAACAAATATATTACCAAAGTACAATAGAATATCAGTTGGGGACATCTCCCACTTATTGCACTTGATTGCATGAGTTTAGGTGCCCCAGGGACCAATCCCTATAATTTAGGAACCCACTCTAAGTGCCACTAGAAGTATCCTTCATTTGACCTTGGTAGGTATTCAATTATGTTCAGTTATGCTCAAGTTACCATCAGTTATCTCACAATCAGTTATCCTAGTGCTAATTTATGTGATTGAAGGGAGTGTGAGCGCCTTTGTTCAACTACCCTTATAAGTTAACATATTATAGACTAAGTTAGTTATTTGGATTTGCATTAGTGAGCTCTACTGGTGATTTTCCCACACAAGGTTAGCTTTGGAGTTAGTCTGAGTTGTAGATTCGAATCCTATCTTAGGCATTTGAATTCTCCTATATGTATAGCCAGTGTATTACATATTAATTACTGATTTCTCTATGTGTGTACAATTTTTCCATGATTAATTAATATGTCTATGCTAAATTGTTCTCTCTCTTCTGCAACATTCTCTTCCCATTTGAATTCATGTAGGCTGGTGATCATATGCTTCATATAATTTAACAAGTACAGGATTAGAATATCCCTAACCTCATCATCAAAGTTCACTTTTTCAACTTAGCTGACTAGTAATCATATTAAATTGATTTAAATGGTTAACAACATATCCACATTCTGAGATCTTCATATTAAATAAATGCTTCATTAAAAATACCTTGCTAGAATATGATGGTCTTTTAGAGAGCTCAGCCAATGTGCTCATCACACCCTTTGTTGACTTTTATTTTGAAATATTGAAATCCATCAATGAATCTAGGAACAGTCATATTGTTCCCAGTGCCTTTTTTCAAGAACCTCCCATTCTTAATCCTTCATAGTCGTCGGTTGTTTTTTTTCCACACAATGGTAGGTATAGATCCTTCTAGTATATATAGTTCTCCATTTGCATCTTCCATAACTGATAGTTTTGGTCGTTAAATTTCTCGACCATAATCTTTCCTTCTTCTGCCATTTTTTAAAGTATTATAACTTTAGAATATATTCCAGATGTATTGATTGTGTTCCTCCATCAGGAGATGATTTTGGTCATGTAAGGGTCATTGAAAAAATCAATTTAAACCTCCAGATGTAATTCGAGTCAACAGTACCCAAGTGTCAATATAATAAACATTATTTTTGGTGGCTTGCTAGACAATTCATTCCTATTAGTTAGACAAGTCAGCCCTGTTAGATCATAGGTCAAGTCAACTGAAGAATATAAATAGGGAGGCGCTCCCCTTCATTTTAACACACTCACTCAAACAAGTTTTGCAAGAGAGAGAAGAACAAGTGCGGAAGAAAGAAGAGAGAAGCAGTTGTTTGGGTTTTACACTGCTCTGGTTGAGTTCTACACTGAGGATGTTTTGTGGGGTTTTCTCCCTTTTGGTTTCCCTAAGGAAAATATTTGTGTTCTTATGTTTCTTTTTTTGTTGTTCTTTCAGTGATCCTACTAGTAACAATTTGTTTTAAGATATCATCTAACCAAATTAAGAAAAGTTAACATGCTATCAGAACCACCCTAAAAGGAAACACTACATATCTATGGTTTGTTACTTTGAACAAATCCCTTGACATATCAACTCACCCATGAGGAGTGCATTTGTCTATGAAGACAGAATTGAGTTCCAAGAATTTTAGTTTTGGACCAATCACTACTGCCGGAATAAACTAGGGCTTCAATTTTCTTGAGACTCCATCATCAATATCAGAAAAAAGAAAGATACATTCTACCTCTCCCTAGGAATGCACATATTTTCCATCACTCATCCCTACCATTGACCCCAACTAAAAAATTAGGGTTTCTTCATCAAACCCTAGGTCATCCAGAAGTTGTTTTCATCGAGTAAGTGCTACTCCTTCTTATTCCATTTGAAGGTTCATATTCTATTAAAGATGAGAAAGAATACCAATCTAGATGAAAATCTTGAAGGTGATGAAAACTCCAGAGCATGGAAGTGTTGGATCATGCTCTTCCTACAAGAAAATGATCTAGAAATATTTGTAATGGAAGAAGTGGAAGAACTAGAAGAAGCTAAATCCAAGTCCAAATATAAGAAGGATATGATCATAGATAAAAGGATCATAGATGACTCCATCAAAGATAACTTGATCCCTCAAGCATCCTTAAGGGAGACTCCAAAATAAATGTTTTATTCTCTATCAAGTCTATTTGAAGGAGGAAACATCAATAGAAAGATCACCCTGAGGAATCACCTCAAAAGTGTAAGAGCTCAAAATTCAGAGACCATACAGTATCACTTTACAAGAGTAGCTCAAATCAAGGATCAGTTAGAAGTTATTGGTGACATGGTTGAAGAAGTAGAAGTTGTAATGACCATCTTGAATGGTCTCCCAAGATATCGGGAAGCCTTTATCCAAGGAAGCCTTTATCGGGAAACTAACCAAGTTCCGATAGTTATGGGAATAATGTGTTCAAGAATAAGAAATAATAGCGGCTAGAGGAGAAAATCTAAATGACAATGAGGATCAATCATTGACAATTCATACCAAAGGAAAAAACAAAAGGAAGAGTCATGACCATCCTCATAGAAATACTCAGGGATTTAAGAAGTCCAAGAAATACTTCTCAAATTATGAATTCTTCACTTGTCACAAGTTGGGACACATTGCTATCAATTGTCCCATGAAATCAGAAAGAGTCAAAAAGATGAAAAGATATCATGCCCATGTTGCTAAAGATAGTGATCAAGAAGTTGAAGAGAAATCTAAATGAAGACTCCAGTGAAGAATATGTATTTATCTCTTCTCTAAGAGGTTCAGTCTCACCAGGAATTGACACCTGCCTAGTGGATAGTGGTGCCTCGAAGCACATGACGGGTTAAAAGGACTCACTCTCATGTCTTGTACAAAAGGAATCTCCACACAAAGTAATGCTTGGAGATGATTCCCAATACCCCATCAAAGGAATGGGATAAGCATCCTATAATTTGGACTATGGAAAGTCCATGAATATGAAAGATGTCATGTATGTCCCGAGACTAAAGAAGAACCTTCTTTCTATCTCAACCTTAGACAAGAAAGGCTTTAGATTTTTTTTTGTGGATGGAAAAGTTCTCATGTGGACAAAAACAAAAACCATAGATGGTGCAATAGAAATTGGAGTTGAAGAAGGAGGACTCTACAGATTAAAGGGACATGTAGATTCAACATTATTTACTAGTACCATAAGCCCATGCGAGCTATGTCGGAGAAGGCTTGCTCATGTTCACTACAAAGAATTATCAATTGTGAGCAAGGTTGTGACTGGTCTACCATTAATTTAGACAGATCGTGAAGGAGTGTGCAAAGGATGTGCACAAGGAAACAATACTAAGAACCCTCATCCAAACAGTGATAGTAAAGCAAAAGGGATCTTAGATGTTATCCACTCAAACATATGCAAGGCATTGCAAACCACTTCATTAAGCGAGTATGTTTACTATGCTTCTTTAATTCATGACTACTCCCACAAGACTTGGATATACTTCTTGAAAAAAAAGGATGAAGTGTTTGAAAGGTTTAAGGAATTTAAGGCCCTGGTAGAAAACCTCTCTAAAAAGAAGATAGATATTTGGAGGTCAAATAATGGAAGAGATTTCACATCAAATGAATTCAATGAATACTGCAAAGAAGCTGGGATTACGAGGGAGCTCACCATTCCCTATAATCCACAACAAAATGGTGTGGAAAAAAGAAAGAATATATCCATCATGGAAGTTGTGAAAGCTATGATACATGATCAAGATCTACCAATGTACCTATGGGAAAAAGCATCCAAAACAACAATATATGTACATAATAGAATCTCCCACTATTCCCTTGGGAACAAGACTCCAAAAGAGATTTTTTTCGGAGAAAATTCTGAAGTAAGTCACCTAAAGATATTTGGTTTTCCTTTATACATACACATTCCAAAGGAGAAAATATCAAAGATATATCCTTCCGGAAAGAAGGGATTGTTTGTAGAATAAAGTGAGCAATAAAAGGCTTATCGAATATATATCTCAGGATACCGTCTAATTGAACTTAGCAGAGATGCCACATTTGAAGAAGATACAAATTTCATGTTAGATTTTTATCATTTAAGCAATATGATCTTAGGATATTATATGAGAGAATAACATGCACAACAATAAACAAAAGAGATAATAGACACAAATAATTTTCCTTGGGGAAACCATAAAGGAGAAAACCCCACAACTTCCTCAGAGATAGAATGAGCACCAATGGCAACAGTAAATCCCAAAGACAGAAAAGATGATATCCAATAGTTGTTCTCTCTCTCTCACTTGAGAGAGATTCTCCTCTCTCACTCATGCACCCCAATGAGTGAGTGTGTGTGTGATGTGTAGAAATGAGGAGAGCCTCACTTCTATTTATATTCTTTCATTCACTTTATGTCCACTCCAACAAGTCAGCTCACTTAACAATTACTTACCAGGGTCGACTTCTCTAGGAGAGTCTAATAACCCTAGTGCCCCACAATTGTGGGGACTTTTCCCTCCGATCAACAAGGAGGGTTAACATTGACTCAATTGTGGGGACTATTGCCCTGGCTTACAATGGAGGGTTGACATCAATGACTATATATGACTTGTTTTCATTATTGAATTTCTTGATTGGAACATCAGGGCATGACATGAATCAATTAAATTATAGTTACTTCTCGGAATAAACATCGGGGTACAATACATAGGATATACAAGTGAATACATTCCGAAGTTACAAATACATCAATACTCCCTCTTAGCTAGGAAGGTATTCTCTTGACACAATTTATCAGCACAAGTCTTCTTCATTGTCAAGTCTAGATCATCATCAAAAATGGATCATCACTAGATCATCATCATCATTACTGCTTCCTCTATCTTAATCAAATGGTGCTATGTCTTCAGTCTTCTCGTCATAGGAAGTTCTATAGAGCGAACCCTTTTTCATGCTGGTTGTAGGCCTAGCCTCCAGGTAGGTATTCATCTTATTCAACACTTATATTTTGTTGATGTATATGTAACTTCGGAATGTATTCTTCTATGTATCTTATGTATTGTAACCCGATGTTTATTCCGAGATGTTTCTATTATGTATTTGAGTCATGTGGTCATGCCCCGATGTTCCGATCGGGAGGATTAATAATGTAAACAAGTCATATCAAGTCATTAGGTAAGTCCCCACAGTTTAGGGGAACTTGGGTTATTATACATGAATTAAGGTGTAGGCTCAAGTAATTAATTATAAGTTAAGCCTACATGGTTGAGTGCACTTCAAGTCAATGGAAGAATATAAATAGAGAGTGAGAGTCTCTCTATTTATCACTTGTGACTTAGCTCTCTTGCTCTCTCAAGTGTGGCGCACTTTTGGAGAAGGAAATTCTTGGGATTGACAGAAGACAGAAGGCTGCTGTTGTGAAGGGAGTTCATCTTACTGTTTTGGGTTCACATCTTGTGGTGATACTATATTAGAGGAAGTTGAGGGGTTTTCTCCATTTATGGTTTCCCCTCCTAAAATCTTTGTGTCTCTTGTCTCTTGTGATGTGCTTATGTGATTGTTGTGCTTGTTATTCTCTCAGTGAAAAGATCTTATCATAATGCTATCTTAAATGTTGAAAAACTAACATGGTATCAGAGCTAACCTGAGAAGAAGATATTGTGCAGCTACAGGAACTAGGGATTCCTATTTTTTGGATCTTCCTCCACATATTTTCAGCAAAAGTATGCTAGGATGACTCTCCATTGAAGGGTGCATCTTCCTGTCGATGTGGAATTTAATTTCAAGCATTTTCAGTTTTGATGTGGAAATTAGGGCTTTCTACAGAAAATGAATTTTTGGGTGAGACAAGTATAGGATTTTTCTCCTCATCAAAACCGAAATTTAGAGACCTGGATCAATAAATTTGGTTGGGTGAAACTCTGGGAAAGTCAAACCCTAGTTTGACCCTGAGCTAGGAGAAACCCTAAATACTAAAACTTCTAAGTTTTGGTACAGTCTCTATATTCCAAGATTGACGAAGTCTCAGAAGCTGAAAATTTCAGGGGAAGAAGATAAAATCCTGATTAACACTGTGTCCAAAGTTCAGCCTCTGGTTCGCTATATTCTGGGAGATATGATTTCTCCAAGTTAGGGTTCCAGCCTCTTCCAGAAATCATCCATAAACAGGACACCTGGGGAGATCTGCAATATATTGGGCTACAGAGGTCCAAATGGAATTCCTGAAGTTTTTCCAGAAAGGTAACGGACTTTAATTTCTGTGGTCCGAAGGTCAGGCTTATAAGATGAACCAGTGACACGTGGCATTCCGTACAACTTCTATGTTCTGAACAGTCCAGTAACAGGTCACCTTGGGAAAAGGATCATAAATCCCAAATGGTGAAACAAATTCTGATGAAACCTGCGGTTTTGGATCAAGGACATGCGGGTTTAACTCAGTGAGAAATTACAGACATAGAGGATAAGTAATTTCAGAGATATCACAGAAACAGTAACAGGAATTTCTGCAGAAGAAATCAGAAAATTAGGGCTTCCTGTTCCGGGAGTTTCCCTCCACTGTTTT
>LPNX010765595.1:47935-101586 GCA_001517045.1 Pseudotsuga menziesii
GTATTAGGGATATGGTGCAGAGAGGAGCAGTGATGCTCCTGTATGTTGCAACGGAGGAACAAATAGCTGATGTATTGACGAAGCCATTGGCTAGGCTGAAGTTTGAGTACTTCAGAGAGAGACTTGGTGTTCTCCAGATTGAGGCTTCCTCCTAGAGATAGTGATGAGTCCCAAAGCCATTCTGACGAGTAGGTCAGATGTAAGGGCTGAGCCATTCTGTCATGGTGAGAGGATTCAGTTCCTTCCATGTCAGATATGAGTGCTGAGATTGAGAGCCATTCTGACGAGTAGGTCAGATGTAAGGGCTGTGCCATTCTGTGCATGGCTAAAGGATTTAGTTCCTTCCATGGCAGATGTAAGTGCAGAATTCTCTCCTCGTTGGAGTTGAGAGTCTTCCATCATTAGATGGGATTGTGCCATTTTGACGAGCAGGTCAGATGTAAGGGCAGAGCCATTCTGTGCATGGCTAAAGGATTTAGTTCCTTCCATGGCAGATGTAAGTGCATAATTCTCTCCTCGTTGGAGTTGAGAGTCTTCCATCATTAGATGGGATTGTGCCATTCTGACGAGCAGGTTAGATGTAAGGGTAGAGCCATTCTGTGCATGGCTAAAGGATTTAGTTCCTTCCATGGCAGATGTAGGTGTAGAAATCTCTCCTCGTTGGAGTTGAGAGTCTTCCATCATTGGATGGGATTGTGCCATTCTGACGAGCAGGTCATATGTAAGGGCAGAGCCATTTTGTTCATGGCTAAAGGATTTAGTTCCTTCCATGTCAGATATAAGTGCTGGCCATTCTGTCGAGTAGGACAGATGTAAGGGAAACTGCCATTCTAGGAATGGAGGCACCTGGTCAGTTACCAGGAACACTCAGTCAGGTTGTGCAGATGAGCATGTAATTCGGAGCCCTAGGATATTTGCAGATGGTCTTTCGAGGTTTTTCCTATGGCATGTAATTCGGTGCCCTGGGACATCTGGCAAATGCTCTTTCGAGGTTTTGCTCTGGGAGGACATGTAATTCGGAGCCCTGGGAGATCTGCAGATAGTCTTTCGAGGTTTTTCCTATGGCATGTAATTCGGTTCCCTGGGATATCTGGCAGATGCTCTTTCGAGGTTTTGTCCTATGGCATGTAATTCGGTTCCCTAGGAGATCCGTTAGGTTGGGCTGTGTGCCCGTAATCAGTCCTGGGATGCTCTTGCGAGGTTTTGCCATGACCACATGTAATTCAGAGCCCTGGGAGATCCTATAGGTAGAGCTGTGTGCTCGTAACATCCCGGGATGCTCTTGCGAGGTTTTGTGGTGAGGTCACATGTAATTCGGAGCCCTGGGAGATCCTATAGGTAGAGCTGTGTGCTCGTAACAGCCTGGGATGCTCTTTCGAGGTTTTGTGACACACGTAATAAGTCCTGAGGATTCCACAGTATGGCCGGTGATGATGAAGACCTACAGGTGGTGGGCCTACATCCAGCATGAAAAATGGCTGGCTCTGTAGAACTTCCTATGACGAGATAGTACACACATGATGATGACCAGAGGAGATTCAGATCGAGCTATGATCCAGATCCAGTTATGATGACTCCGAGAGATCCAGATCGAGTGATGATCCAGATCCAATAGTGATGATCCAGATCGAGAGATGATCCAGATCCTATCCAGAGAGATGATCCAGATCGAGTGATGATCCAGATCCAGTCCAGTGATGTTGATCCAGATCGAGTGATGATCTAGATCCAGTGATGCCATTTTTTGATGATCCAGATCGAGAGATGATCCAGATCCAGATGACTTGAAGATGAAGAAGACTTGATGACAGAGATGACTTGAAGACAAACATGATCCAGTGATACAGAGAAGAAGACCAGTGCTGAAAATTGTGACGAAAGAATACCTTCCTAGTTAAGAGGGAGTGTTGATGTATATGTAACTTCAGAATGTATTCTTCTATGTATCTTATGTATTGTAACCCGATGTTTATTTCGGGATGTTTCTATTATGTATTTGAGTCATGTGGTCATGCCCCGATGTTCCGATCGGGAGGATTAATAATGTAAACAAGTCATATCAAGTCATTAGGTAAGTCCCCACAGTTTAGGGGCACTTGGGTTATTATACACTAATTAAGGTGTAGGCTCAAGTAATTAATTATAAGTTAAGCCTACATGGTTGAGTGCACTTCAAGTCAACAGAAGAATATAAATAGAGAGTGAGAGTCTCTCTATTTATCACTTGTGACTTAGCTCTCTTTCTCTCTCAAGTGTGGCGCACTTTTGGAGAAGGAAATTCTTGGGCTTGACAGAAGACAGAAGGCTGCTGTTGTGAAGGGAGGTCATCTTACTGTTTTGGGTTCACATCTTGTGGTGATACTATCTTAGAGGAAGTTGAGGGTTTTTCTCCATTTATGTTTCCCCTCCTAAAATCTTTGTGTCTCTTGTCTCTTGTGATGTGCTTATGTGATTGCTGTGCTTGTTATTCTCTCAGTGAAAAGATCTTATTATAATGCTATCTTAAATGTTGAAAAACTAACATATTTGACCATGAGAGGAACACATCCTTGAACCATGTCAAAATGGCTTTCCCAACACTTACATCTTTTGTTCTCAAAGAATGGCTCTCAGCTTTAGGCTGAGTGTCAGTCCCAGACTGAAACAAATTTCCTGGTAACTGACCAAGTGCCTTTGTTCTCCCAGAGAATGGCCACTCGACACTATGCTGAGCTTCAGTCTAGACTGAATCAATTTCCTGGTAACTAACCAGGTGCCTCCATTCTCCCAGAGAATGGCTTATCAGCACTAAGCTGAGCTTCAGTCCCAGACTGAATCAATTTCCTGGTAATTGACCAGGTGCCTCTATTCTCCCAAAGAATGGCTTCTGTAGGTTTTCATCATCTTTGGCCATACTTTGGAATCCTCAAGAATGATTACATGCATCAACAAAACCTTGAAAGAGCATCCTAGCATAGACTATAGGATCTCCAAGGATCTTTTACATGTGACTGTCACAAAACCTCGAAAGAGAATCCTAGCACAGATTATAGGATCTCCTAGGATCTTTTCTATGTGACTACCACCACAAAACCTCGAAAGTGTTTCCTAGAATAGACTATAGGATCTCCCAGGATCTTTTCTATGTGGTCAGGCAAAACCTTAAAAGAGTTTCTTGCAACCTGCAAGAACTCTAAAGAGAATCCTAGGACTTTTGCGAGCACATAGCTCAACCTATCAGATCTCCAAGGCTGATTACATGCCTCTAGTATAAAAACCTTGAAAGAGCATCCTGGCACAGAGTATAGGATCTCCCAGGATCTTTTCTATGCTACTTGTAGGAAAACATCGAAAGAGAATCCTAGCACAAACTATAGGATCTCCCAGGATATTTTCTATGCTACCTGCACAACATGTCCATGGCCAACCTGTAGCAAAACCTCGAAAGAACATCCAAGCATAGACTATCAAATCTCTCAGGATATTTTACATGCTATCTATACAATCTATCCATAGAGTATCATCCTAATACTCATCACAGCATCATCTTGATGCATATAATCATCATATGATCATCCTGGTCATCATCATAGTAGAAACTAAAGAATCATCCCGATGCTCATCACACAACGCTTACATCCACAACCATGGGAAGGATCCTCCTACCATGCTTGGAATGGCTCCTGCAAATGTGTCCCATCACTTCTTCCTTGAAGTATCTTCTATCTAAAGAACACCAAGCCTCTCTCTGAAGTACTCAAACTTCACCCTGGCTAGTGGTTTGGTCAACACATCTACTATCTGCTCATCCATCGCAACATACTAGAGCTTCACTACTCCTCTCTGCACCATATCCCTGATATAGTGATATTTGATCTCGATGTGATTCGACCTGTCGTGGAACACAAGGTTCTCAGACAACTTCACACAACTCTAGTTGTCACGGGTAGCATCCAACAGGAGATCAAATAACTCAGACAGTAGATTCCTTAGCCATACTTCCTCACAACTAGCCAAACAAGCTGTGACATACTCTGCTTTGACTGTACTCAATGCTACGCAGGATTTCTTTCTACTAAACCAAGAGATCACACCTGATCCCATACTGAAGCAACACCCCGAGGTGCTCTTCCTATCAATGGAACTTCCTGCCCAATACAAATCCACATAACCCTCGAGGTTAATCTTCTGATTTGTATCATACTTGAGCCCATACTCAATTCTACCCTTCAGGTACCTCACTGCATGCTTTGCAACCATAAGGTGAACATGTCTCAATGTGTTCATAGCAAAGAAAATATCTGGTCTCGTATTTGTCAGGTACATTAAGGAACAAATTATTTGACGATACATCATGGCATCAACCGTCTCTAATGAAGCAACACTCAATAGCTTCAGGTTTGATTCCATAGGTGTGGTCATGGCCTTGTAGTCCATCATCCTGAACCTCTTCAGGATCTCTACTACATACTTCGCTTGTCCTAGGGAGATTCTATCCGCATTCTGCCACACCTCCATGCCTAGAAAGTAGTGCATCATATCCAAGTTCTTCATCTCAAACTCGGAAGCAAGTCTCCTTCTTGCAACTTTAATGAGTTCCTATTTTCTGTCAGGAACAAGTCATCAACATATAACAGGAGCATCACTAGTCTTCCACCTTCAACCTTGAAGTAAAGGTTGGAATCCACTTTACTCTCAGTAAATCCTATAGTATTCAGTAATCTATCCATCCTGTCATACCATGTCGAACCTTAGGATCTTCTGCAGTCACTCCCTCTGAAGTGGAGCATCATTCTCCCTCTGCCTTTTGTACTCTATGCATTGAAACATTCTGTACCGAAGTGACAAGTTGCTTCCTTTGCTACTAATATTATATGTATCCATCTAGGGTCATTGGATACCAAGATCCTCTATCTTTGAAAGCGTTCTTCTCACACCCATCTGTGAGCTTGTCATCCTTTATAGGCTTTCATATTCAACCTTGTAGCAAAGGTTAAGATCTTCATCACTCTAGGTGATCTTCAAGCTTCTCATGTATGTGTTATCCCATGGGTGCCTTCTAAGCTTGTACAAGGACTTCTTTCATTTGCACATGTGATTCTGCATGTCATGTGTATTTCTAGTGGTTGCATTTGTCTCTTCATAGTCTATGCCTAGTGCTACAAATCTTTCCTTGTATCCCACGATGGAACTACGAACTTCCCTTCAGGTCTTGATACTGCATCCTAGACATCATTGTTCTTGAATTGGTCTTCCCTATCTTCTTGGATAATTCTTCATAGCTAGAAGGTTCTGCATCAATGATGTCATTGCATTTGTCATATTATTCTTCATCTTGAACTGTCGTCACTTGTTCTTTGGAACACGTCTCATTCTTCTTTGCTTGTAGGTGATTGTACGCCATCTTTCCTACAAGTCAAATGCATTTGTATGTTTAGAAATATTTCATAAGGAATATTCATAGTGGAAAATTATTATGCATAAATATATGATCATGCAACTATTTTATCCCATACAACATTCATCCATATCTCACAGAAAATTTTCTAGATGCCTTCCATCTCTACCAAGACATCATTGATATTGTGCACTAATCCACAATGTCAGCAAAGAGGTTTCATTATAGATAAGTAGCAATGGAGAGTTGTATAGCGCCATGAGCTACCTACCCATCACATGCATATTAGTAGTATATTGTCATTAATGCAAACATTATATCATGCATAACACATCAACTGAACATAAACAAATGAATAATAAAATAATATCATGAAATGACAATTGAATACTTATCTTTATTTGTTTCATGGGTAGAATCCTTCTTTCGGATTCATCATATTATTCATTAATAGCATCATCATTTCTTATCCAAATGCTTAGATGGATAAGAGTTTCTTCAAGAATTTAGTTCTTCATATTCATCGTCGCTTGAGGGATCTTCTTTGAATCATGAGGGATTGATCTTCCATTGCTCCCATCTTCTTTTCTCTTATTATGAGTCGAGATTCTTCTTGTGTGCACTATTCCTAGAGTCTACTAAAATTAATCACTTCCTTCCAGCACACATTCCTTGAAATAATGAATCCCATGATCTTGGGAGACCATTTTATTAATTTGTCATAGTGGTCTAAGAACTGAAAACACAATCTCACAAAGAATACAAACAAATATGCATAAAATTGGTAGAATGGTGTTGCAATGGAAGTAGCAGCTCTGTATAATCAAATGAAAGAATGATGAGACAATACAATGATCATGCAAGATGCATGAATTCCAGGACAATTCGACTTCCCGAGGAGGTCCTTCGAATTGAATCAAGGGGTGTAATTTAACTAACTGTAAGCCATAGTAAACACACTAGTTAACCAACTGATCAAGTGCCGATTGACTCAACTGAGTCCTAACTGAATTCAGAGTGCAATAAATGACTGAGTCTAATTGAAATTAGCTCAAACACATGTCACTTCATGCCAACCAACAAGTGGTAGCGCATCAATAACTCCAATGAACCCCGATGAGGTTAACTGAAGTCAAACTGGACATCAAAGGTGGTTGGAGGCACCCTTGTTGACTCCAGTTCATTGAATATTAATTAAATAATCGATATAATGAAAGGAGGCACCTTCAACACTCATATTTAACTGATTGTAACCATCAGTTATCAATTAAGTGCATTTATGACACTCAAATCACCCCTAGAGTGCTCCACTTAGCCTCCCCGAATGAAGGCGAAGGCTTAGTTGGCCTCCTTAACTGAAGGTAGGCGTGGGTGTGCTCATGCTGATGTCATACAATGCTCCTCTAATGTCAATTAAGTCAATAAAACTTAGGATAGTGGTTTAACTAGGCCAAATTGACCAAAATAAGTGTGTATGGTGGTAAATGTCTCCAACACATTCAAGGTGGTTATCACCACTTCTACATTCTCCACTTCTTCTTATACTGCTTCAAGTTATTCTTTGATTTAAGAGACCCTTGTAAAGTATGACTGTATGGTCTCTGCATTCTAGATCTTCACATTCTTTAACTATTTTCTTAAATTCATCTTCTGATTTATGTTCTTCCCTTCAAATAGCTTGGTCAAGGAATCAAAAATCTCTTTCGGTGTCTTTAGGGAAGACACTTGTGGTATAAGGTGATCCTTGATTGAATCAGCAATGATATTCTTGGCCTTGACCAAGTTATTCTTGTGTAAAGCTTTTAGCCTCATCTCCCTCTGGAACTGGAACCTCTCTACTTATGTAAGTGTCCAATTCATTTTCTTCAAGAACGAGTGAGATCTAATACTTCCATGTTTGGAAGTTGTCAGTTTCACCAAGCTTGTCATCAAGCTGGTGTGATTAGACATTTTGAAATAAGAACCTCAAATGTAAATAGAAAAAGATTAGATATTACCGATTTGAGGTGTTCGTCCTGGTTCTGGAGCTGGTTGATATAGGGTTTGTCAGAGAAACCCTAATTTTCAAAAAATGGAATCTTTTAGATCTGATTGGATAGAAAGATAGACATGTTCAAGGTGATCTATCCAATGTACTCATTTTCTAAAAATAGTGGAGGGAAGCTCCCGAAACAGGAAGCCCTAGTTTAATAATTTCTTCTGTAGAAATGTCTGATACTGTTTCTATGGTATCTCTGAAAGTACTACTCCTCTGTGTTTGAAATTTCATAATAAGGTAGCCTCATCTATCCTTGTTCCAAAACCTTAGGTTTCATCAGAATTGGTTTCACCAATTGGGAGTTATGATCATTTTCCCAGGTGACCTGTTTCAGTACTGTTCAGCATAGCGAAGTTGTACGGACTTCCATGTGTCACTGTTTCATATTCAGGGCCTGAAAATTTTACCATAGAAAGTACAGTCTATTCCCTTTCTGTAACATCTTGATAAATTTCATTTGGACCTTCGTATCCCAAGATATAGCAATTCTCCCTAGGTGTCCTGTTTGGGGAGGAATCTTAGGAGAGGCTAGAACCCTATTGGAGGAATCATATCTCCTAGAATATAGTGAATCTGAGGTAGAAACTTGGACACAGTGTACATCTAGAATTTATCTTCTCCCTATGAATTTTTTGGCACCTGATCCTTCTCCAATATCGATATATAGTGAATCTACCAAAACTATCAGTTTCAGTATTTTAGGGTTTTTTAGGCCCGGGGTCAAACCAGGGTTTGACTTTCCCAGAGTTTCACCCAACCAAAAATCTTGACTCAGGTCTCTAAAATTTGATTTTGATGAGGAGAAAAATCCTATATCAGGCTCACTAAAAAATTCCTCTTCTATAAAAATCCCTAATTTCCTGCACCAAAAACTGAAAATGACCGGAATCAAATTATGCTTCGATAGAAAGATGCACCCTTCAATGGAGTGTTAGCCTAGCCTTCTTTTACTAATGGATTGTGGAGAGAGACCCAAAAATTAAGAATCCATAGCTTCCACAGTTGCACAGTGTCATCTTCTCAAGTTAGCTATGATAGCATGTTATATTTTTATCATTTAAGAAATATGATCTTAGGATCTTATCTAAGAGAATAACATGCACAGTAATAAACACAAGAGACAAGAGACACAAATAATTTTCCTCGGGGAAAACATAAAGGAGAAGACCCCGAAACTTCCTCAAAGATAGAATGAGCGCCAATGACAGCATTAAAACCAAAATACAAAAAAGATGATCTCCAACAGTTGTTCTCTCTCTCTCTCACTTGAGAGAGATTCTCCTCTCTCACTCATGCGCCCCAGTGAGTGAGATTGTGTGTGATGTGTAGAAATGAGGATACCCTCAGTTCTATTTATATTTTTCCATTCACTTTATGTCCACTCCAACAAGTCAGCCTCACTTAACAATTACTTACCAAGGTCGACTTATCTAGGAGAGTGTAATAACCCTAGCGCCCCACAATTGTTGGGACTTTTCCCTCCGATCAACAAGGAGGGTTAACCTTGACTCAATTGTGGGGACTATTTCCCTAAATTACAATGGAGGTTTAACCTCAATGAATTTATATGACTTGTTTACATTATTGAATCTCCTGATCAGAACATCGGGGCATGACATGACTCAATTAAATTATAGATACTTCCCGGAATAAACATCCGGGTGCAATACATAGGATATACAAGTGAATACATTCTGAAGTTACAAATACATCAACATTTCATAATTTCAAAGAAATACAAGGAAGATGAAGAGAATCATGAAACTCCCAGAGCTATAGAAAGTCCTAAACTAGTTAAGAATGAAGAAGAAGATCAAATGCATGAGGATCATGATATGACAAAACCTTATTTACCTGAAGAATTACCCAGTGAAATGATTTCACTAAAGAGAAAACTTGTTTGGGCTCATGAAGTAATCAAATATGAAAAAATACATGGTTCCCCAAAAGGAACAATCCAAGAAATAAAGAATCCAAATCCATACCCTAGTTATGTGGCTTTGATGTGTGATCTAGTTGATAAAGAACCAGCATGTTTTGAAGAAGCAATAAAACAAAAGAAGTGGGTCGATGCAATGGTCATGGAATACCAATCCATTATAAAGAATGATGTATGGGAAATAGTACCAAGACTAAAAGAAAATTCAATGGTATCCTCGAAATGGATCTTCAAAAATGAGCACTCAGCAGATGGTAGTATAGAGAAGTATAAGGAAATATTTGTAGCTCGAGGATTCTCTCAGAAAGAAGGAATTGACAATGAGGATAACTTTTCACAAGTGGCTAGGTACACCTCGATTAGAACCATCCTTGCCTTGGCATCCAACATGTAGTGGAAGTTACATCAGATGGATGTAAATACAACCTTTCTAAATGGCTTGATTGAAGAAGAAGTATATATCAAACAACCCCAAGGGTTTGAGATTAATTATCAGAAAAATCATGTATGTAGACTCAAGAAGGAATTGTATGGGATAAATCAAGCACCCAGAGCATGGTATGGAAGAATCGATGGATTAGGATTTGGAATACGTGTGCGATGGTTATGTTATATGATGTTTATATTTGTTAGGTGGGCATGACGATGATGATGATGATGGTATGTTACATGATGTTAGGTGATGGTGGTGGTTGTTGATTTAATGATCACATTGTACTATTTTCTATTGTTATGTATGTGTAGACTTATTTTTCTATGAACTGAATGGAATGTCAAATTATTTTTTGATATCTATATTCATATGTATGATATATTTTGTTTATGTCGATGAGTACGATTCATGTGTGTGATGCAAAATTTTTTTTTTTTATGTATTTATGTTAATGTATTTTATATTAGCTATAATTATAATTACAATTATGCACAATATCATTTATAATTGCAAGCTATAATTACAATTTACAATCACTATTACAATTTTACAACTACAAATATGGCAACTCATAAAATACAAATTTCCTTTTCATTTCTATGGGAATTTTCTCAACATAGGTTTCTAATAATTTATCCTATCATCAAACATAGTTTCCCCATTTTAATTGAATATTTATGTAATTTCCTTCTCCTTCTCTTTGTCATATGCCCTAAGTCAGTGAGTCAATGTCATTATTTCAGGCCTTTGGGTTCTCTTTGGTTTACTGTTGAAAGCATACATTACTCCTCTATAAGATGGTATTTTTTTAGGAATACCCTCGATTAGTCATACACCAACTATCATAGGTGGATAGACCACCTAAATTTCATAGAGGGTCTTTAACATTTACATCCCCGATACCATAACATTGCGGGTCTTATAACAAAATGAAGAGTCCTCAAAATATAAGGTACTTGATGGTCAATTACCTCAAAAGTGCCAAAAACACACATTAGAAGAAATTTCAACTCAAAATGGGCCTTTTAAATTTTATTCAAATTCCATGTCATCATGTGTTAGCCAATGAAATTGATTTAAATTTGAAATACCGTATAGGTCTTAAACACTTTTTTAATATAAATTTGGGGATAGGTATCATAAAAAAAACTACTTTTTTTGTTTGTATTTTTGACATATCTCCCTGTGTTTTTACTCAAATTTCGATTGGGAGAGCTCGTTGGATGTGGAATTAAATTCCGCATCCAACGAGTACCCACTCGGCATACTTTTGACGGACCCCGCTACCCCAAAAACAAGAAATCCCTGAAAAAATGGAATGATGACATCATCATTCCATTTTTTTAGGTATTTCTTGTTTTTGGGGTAGTGGGGTCCATAAAAATTATGCCGAGTGGGTACTCGTTGGATGTGAAATTTAATTCCGCATCCAACGAGCTCTCTCGATCGAAATTTGAGTAAAAACACGGGGAGATATGTCAAAAATACAAACAAAAAGTAGTTTTTTTCTTTTCTTCCTCCAAAATTAATAAATATTATTTTATTATTTTAAGTATTATTTTATTAGTTCATTTTAGGAGGCCCATTTTGATTTGAAATTTCCTCTAATGCATTTTGCATGCCATGCATTCCTTTCAAGTTGTACAACAATGATTTTTGTCAATAGCTGGGTAGACTTCAACTAGCCAAGTCCAAAGAGAGGGGTGGTGGAATTCGATTTAAGGATTTAGAATAAGGTATCAATGACATGAGCATCATCCCCTAGTTCATCATCATGGAATGATTCTAACAACATTACATCCATGGCACCTATAACTCGTAAGAAGTCATACATACCAATTGTTACTGCAGGCATCCCTAATTGGTGAGTCTAGACATATTGGGAATTGAATAGGTGGTTAATTCAACCATGCTTAGTATGATTCCTCTCTCATTTTCACTCTTTTTGTGTGTCCTTCTCTCGATTGACATTGTAGTGGGGTGAAACAGAATATATTATACATGTTACTCATCATCAGAATCCTGATTTAAAAAATATTAAACATTACATCAATAATATTAGTAAACACAATGCAATTGGTTTGTTCAAACATTATACCAAATAATTATTATAGAAGCATGGGAATTTTTTGGAATAGTAAATTTCCAACAATAGACAAAATATAAAACAAAAGTTCTAATTGAGCAATACATTTACATTAATCCCATTGAAAAATAATAAAATATCATTAATCAATTATTTTTTTCTTACACCCCAAGGGGACATATAAAGGTAGTCCCAATGCAAGTTGTCTTTGATGGGTGATTGGTGGTCTACAAAGGTTAGATTTTATTAACAAATAGTCTTTAGGAGACAAGCTACGCATAGCATGCATAACAACAAATCTGAACACTTTTCTTTTCATAAAGAACTTCTGGACGTTGTAGTCTTCCTTGAATGAACAATTTGTAGAAAATAAAGAGAACCTAGAACTATTTATGAACCCTACAATGTTCCCATGAGTGCATGAATGACCATGAATATAGAACAGGTTCTTCTTGCTAAAATTTACATAATCATAACCATTCATCCATATACTATACATGGAAATTTTATGTTTTTATTTAATAATATTCAAGTAATTGGACCAATAATAAATAGAAGCGCAAACTAGAGTAAATACTACTGATTGTTTGGGAGGAATGAGTACATTTGAAAGGATAAATGAACCAATATTTGTAGCATCTATATTAGACTTGGAAATCATAAAATTATTACCACAATAGGAGAATTCAGTTCCAGCATTGAGAATAGTAAGAGAATACATCCAAGCTCCATACAAAGTATGGTTGTAATTAGTTTGGTATTTACTTTGTGAATGCATGGAAAGAGAGAAGTCATCACTACCCTCTAACAATTGGACAGATCTTGGTATGTACGTAGACATTTTTTCCCTCAACTCATGCAAAATTTTGGATCTCCTAGTAGAGATTTTTTGGGTGGTATTGATATCATACTTTCAATCACTATAACTTTTAGTTGATTGAATAGAGGTAGAGGGGTTGGTCAATTTAGGACAAAACATAGTTTTTTTGGATTTGAACTTTTCAACAAATGAGTGTAGTTGGGAAGTGTTCCTACATGTCTTTTCTATATCACCTATTGGATTATTTACTACAATAGGATTGATTGGACCATCAACATTGAGTTGTCGATCATTATTATAATGGGCGAATGTAACACACCAAGGGTTCTCCTTCAACCCTTAACATTTTGAACAACCACATACTACTAGGGTGTCATAAATGAGATCCAACTCATGATGAGTTACCATTGATGACTCAGTATTGTGGCTGGAAGATTGCATGTTACAATTAGTGGGGTAAATTAGCTTTCCATTATCATCTACTAATTTCTTGTAGTATATTTCTCTTATCAAGAAGCGGTCCATTTTAATCTACCAATTGCTTGTCATATCTTGCTCCTAATAAGAGCTTAGGACGTCTTACAACTGGTGGAGTATTGTATGCATTTGAAATTGATCTTGAATTAGGATATTGCAAAATTGAATACATTGTTATTTAGATTCACATGGATAAACATAAATTTAATTACATAAACAACACATACAAAAAATATGAACTTACTAGATATGGATAGGAAGAACTTGATGAACTTTGAGCATTATGGAATGCACCAAAATTTGAAGAATTTTCCATTAGATATTTAACCTTTTCTCCCTACATTTGATCCAAATCAACAATCAATACATTTCTACAATCCTAAAATAAATTTTGAGAACCATATCACAATCTAACTTCCAATATATTTTTGCAAACATTTTCTAAGAATAAGGCGAGTTTAAGCAGCATGTGCATACTATGAAGTATTGAAAATTATGTGGATGAATTCTAAAAGAACATTTGAGATGAATATATCATTTTAGGTTCAAAAAATAAAGCACGAGGATTTTTAATTAATTTGGTGTGCCTTAAAAATATTGCGTGCATTTGAAATTGATCTTGAATTAGGATATTGAAAAATTGAATACCTTGTTATTCAGATTCACATGGATAAACATAAATTTAATTACATAAATAACACATACAAAAAATATGAAATTACTAGATATGGATAGGAAGAACTTGATGAACTTTGAGCATTATGGAATGCACCAAAATTTGAAGAATTTGCCATTTGATATTTAACCTTTTCTCCCTACATTTGATCCAAATCAGCAATCAATATGTTTCTACAATCCTAAAATAAATTTTGAGAACCATATCACAATCTAACTTCCAATATATTTTTGCAAACATTTTCTAAGAATAAGGCGAGTTTAAGCAACATGTGTATACTATGAAGTATTGAAACTTATGTGGATGAATCCTAAAAGAACATTTGAGATGAATATATCATTTTAAGTTCAAAAAATAAAGCACGGGGATTTTTAATTAATTTGGTGTGCCTTAAAAATACAACTGCACCAGTGCATATTGTGTAACCTAACATACCAACACATCTAAAATGTGTATGCGCTATCATGAAACATCCACAAAAATGATAGTAAAATCAAATACCTGCTATATTTTATAGCAGATATTTAATTTTGCATTTTTTAATGTAATTTACACTAGTGTTCTTAGTATACTTATGTGCATCGATGCGATCATATTTATCATAAACATAAACCAATAATAATTCTTAATTTTGATTTGTTTGTTATATGTCAATCCGGTGTGTTATAAAAATAATAATGCACTAGTGCATGTATATCTACCTTGTAGCCTGATTTTCCACAAAAAATAAATCTAAAATATCTATGAACCGTGTCTTGTCCTTTAATTTGCGTTGGTGCGCTTGAATATAAGACTTCACCAATGCCTGAAAATAAAAAATAAAAAACACATAATTTTTCTCCCCATAAATTGAAAAAGGAGTGGGAATTTATTTTTCAAAAAACTAATTTCATAAAGTGTTTTAAAGAAAAAATAATAATCACTATTTCATTGTTTTGTCAAAATTCCGAGATGAGAGTTTTGCAAGAGACCCTTACTAGTGGAGGAATTTGGAGTAACTAGATTAATGTGAAGATCGAAATTTGTAAGGTTTCTTGGATTAGACAAAACTTTGCATAGTAAAAATTCCATGTAAATTATTATTATTGATCTCAATGCATGATTTATTTATTTCCTATTAAGATTTAAAATAAATTCAGAAAAAATAAAAGACTTCATACTTACCTTAAACGCTCAAACCATTTATTTTTCATTGCTCCCTTTCAATTTATGTGGCTGCAAAATTTCACATTAGGGTTTGAGTCCCTTTATTATTTCACAATTAGGAATTTTCATTTTAGGAATTTTAGATTTAATGGGTTTGTGGTTTTATATATAAGGAATTGAATGCAATGGGACCACTTATTGTGTCGGATCCAAAACCTTTTCGACCCTTTCATTTTTTATTTTTCCTTCAAAAAATGTTTTCATGGGTTTTGTTGTGGTTGTTTCATATAATGCACTAGTGAGTTTGGAATAAAAGCACGATCATAATCAATAGTGATTTAGATTATATATATCACACCAACAAATATGTTTGTCATGTTATTAATTTTTTTTCCAACAATGCATTTCGATTTGATGCACGAGTGTGTTCATGGCATAGACACGTTGAGATGCATTAAATCTTGAAGTGCACTGATATGGCAGACTACTTTGTTATCTAAAAGTTATGTAATTTATTTGTATAGTGTATCAATATATTCTTCATTTAATGGTCCATGTTGTTTATTGATAGAAAATGTGTGATAAGATTTCAATGAACAATAATTCTAATCAGCTTGATGGGAGCACATCCAAAAATGCGAGGAAGGCAAGTTCTTTGTTCTTTCTATATTAAAAAATATGTTTGAATTATATGTAAGTTTAAATAATATGTATTGGTTAACATGCAACATGCATGGCCAAAAAATGAGGAATCTTGATAACATTCTTTGAAATTTAAGTGCAAACGAGCATAAAACCTTGATGGAAAAGTTGCAGATGGATGAATCAGGTGAATCAAAAAGTAATCAATACGATTTTTCTTGATTTTCCAGTGATATTGTACTTAATAATATTTTCTAAAATGTTTCAAACAATTTATTTAACATATGTTGAATGTTTTGCAGGGACTAGCCACAACAGAAGGGCATTTCGTTATAAGAAAAAACAAAATGTGAAAGATGTATATGATCATAAATTGGTCCTTAGCTCATCTGGAGTGGTGTTGGAAGTTAATGAAAGAGGGAAAAACTTCCATAAAACTATGAGAGACATAGTTCTAAGAACATATAGACCTACTTTCCACTTACAATACAGAAATTGATCCAGTGATTTGAAGAATCATGTTTTATCTAAACTATAGGAGGTGTTTCCAAAGAAATGGTCAATGAGACCTATGATACTTGCAATAGAAAAAACACACAACAACAACAAAAGAATCATTCAAAAACTAATATTCCTAAACATGTTTATATATAATATGTATCTACTACTTCAAAGCATTCCTTTAATAATATTATATTTTCTATATTTAGTTTTCATATAAATACAAAAATAATTTAATGTCATTTTATTTTTTTAGGAAGATTATGAAAATCCCAAAGGATGAATGAGGTGATATCTAGAATATGCTATTAGAATGTCCAAAAAATTGTACAAGGAGATGGTCAATGGAATGGACATAATTGCATCACAAGAGGATCCATCTCAACAACAACATGCTTCAAATGTATGAAATTGTTGAAATTTTCTATTATGTACATATACTTAACTAATTTAGCATTAAATATTAATTTTTAATGTTTTTTTAGAAAGAAATAAAACAAAATGGAACCCACTCAACACAGAGGACACGACAAAAACGAAAAAGAGGGTTGATAACAAAGTTTGTGAGTAGTCGTGATTTCCTTATAACAGCTTAAGATTTCATATTGGTTGTGGTATTTATATTTCAACTTTTTTTACACTGGTCATCCCTGAATTTATTCAAAATGTGTTAACATAAAAATAAGGACCACCGAAAGAATTAATTTTCATTGGTTTAAGTATGGGTTGTGAGTATATGTTGGAATATCAAAAATTAATTGTGTAATTCGTAAGTATCTATGTTTTTTACTTCTCTCATTTTATAATTTTTTTTGTAAGTAAGCACCCATGGGGAATGTGAACTTGTGACCTTCCATTTACAAATTATAATTTCAATTACTCATTACCAATTTATCTAATCCCTATAGGCTTCTCTCATTTTATAATTAATGGAAAAACAAAAATCATTTATATTAAATCTATGATTTTCTATGGGGTATGAAACTTGCAGGAAACAAAGTATGGAGTGGATCCAGTAGAAGAATTGTTGAGAGAAGGAATGAGATTTAGTTTTGAAAGAATTTGTATCATTTAGGAATAAATTATTTATATGGTTAATCACTTTTTGTAATGTCCCTTTTTTTGAATTTTTATTAAATGACCAATTTTTCACTTTTTTCCCTATTTCGACCCTTGATTAGTTTTGATGTCTAGGTCTCCAAATTGACCCAAATGCTCCCAAATATTATCTGAAGGTGTATGAATGATATAAATACTTTAATATAATGTTAAAGGATGATTTATGACCCTCTAATTACTTCTGAAAACTTGTTTAATATTCTGGTCAAAGTAGGAGTCTTTACTAGAACATTGGGGTTCCAATTCCCCTTAGGTAAATGTTGGAAATAGCTTCTCAAATGCTCCAAAAATTACTCGAATTTATAAAAAAAAGGAAGAGGATGTTTAAGGGAAATTGTTAAGGTATAATATTCATCATTATTCAGTTTATACAGGCTGTTATGACCCTCTCCTAAACATCTACAAAATCACTAATTCGACCCTTGGGGAAATGGCATCAAATCTTGTCCAAATGCAATTAAACTGAGTAAGATGACTTCAAATGATTAAGTGATGAACATCAAAATTTTAATTATCATAAATTAAAGTCCATTAATCATAAATATATGATATATACATTCTCCCATTTGAAATAATCAGCATTACCATGGCATACAACAATATAGTGGGGAAATGGTCATTGTTTGCTCATTAATATTCACTTTTACATACAAAATTTGGTATTTCGACCTGGGAATTTTTTAGGATGAATAAAATATAATAATAAACTTATTAAAATCATAAATGTACCATGAAAATCTTTAAATTATCAGCATTAAATGGAATACATCAATCTAGTGGGGAAATGGTCATTGTTTTCTCATTAATAATCACTTTTACATTCAACCATTTGATATTTAGACCTGGGAATTTTTTAGAATGAATAAAAGATAATATTAAAATTATTCCAATCAGGAATGCATCAATATAATCTCTCCCAAATATTACAATAGCTCACCCAAAGTGCAATCCCTCCATGAGCAAGAATATGCAATAAAAACTAGAAATGGTTGAGAGAAAGTGTTGCAATTGAAGGAACCACGAGCTGCCCTATAGATTAAAAATGAAAAAAAAAATCCATTGAAGCTCCATTAAATACCTGACTGGCCTCTCCAAACACTAACTTTCATGGGAATCTTTCACCCTCAAAATTGGCTAAGGCAAGAAACTAGTCATCCACTAGCTCTCTCAATTCACAAATGCAAATTTATCAAATAATAAAAATCATTTATCTTGATTGATTCTTGTATTTTATAAACATACTTAGCATTATAAATTTACGAATCCATCCACAAACTCAATACAATTCTAATTTGGGTGTGTGGTCATGATTTTCCATGTGTCCTCCCTTTCCTAGCCTTTCATCTTCCCCCAATTCAAGTAGGAGCCCATTGAGCTTCCCCAACTCACATGAGTTCCCTCCTGGATGCTCTATTTCAAATTGACATGTCATATATGTCAGATTCATTCTTCATATCTTATTTGTGTCATAGGTTTCATAGCAGCTTCATCATTGTTGTCATAGAGCTAGGGAATCTAGTCCATGTGTCTCACTAGCTCCAAAATGACTCTTCCTCTCCCATGTAAGTTGCATTTCCTTCCAAATTCAAACTATGATGCATATTGACAAGTGCATTATCCTCATAAATCATCCAAGAACATTTATGCTTCCCATGGATTCGAAATTGCAAGAGGAGGATGCAAAATGGCACATAAATTCTATCTTGTGTGGGCCCAATAGTCTCCATGTGTCTCCATGCTACATTGCCGCTTAAATTTTATCTTGTTTTTATTTATTTATCTCCATTATTAAATATTGATTCCATTCTAATGTTCAAACATCATTCATTGTCCCCCTTATTCCAAATCCCAAAGCTTCCACCCCCAACCTAGGAAACTAGTAATTTTCCTCCTTGGCAATTATTTGACCCTTAGCATCAATTTGACAAACTCTCATGAATATGACAAGTGTGATTAGGCCATTGTGACCGAATGAAAAAAAATGGGACATGAAAAATACTCACTTCCCAATATTTCTTGTCCTCAAGTAATTTCAAACATGGGTGTTGAAGAACTTGCTTTCTGTATGGTTGTTTGAAGTTTCCCCTGAGTTGACCAACTTTGAGTCTTTGAGATTCCATGAAGATTTTAGAGAGGAACCACCATGCTTGCTGCTGCAATAATCTGATTAAAATCACCTTATTAAGTGGGTAATCCATCTCCCATACTGCTTATTTCCCAAAAAAATTGAAATCAATGGGACTAAAAATTATCCCAGGGTCCCATTGCTTATATTGCACTCCAACAATTAAGAGTGATCTCCAACCCATACCATTAGGAAAGATAATACCAGGATCTCATTTTTTTGTATGCATTCTTCCAAATATCATGAGTACACACTATATATCATCAAAGTACATAACAACATAATAATAATGAAGATCAAGGATGTGCCTCATCAAAAAATCATGAAAGTGCTTATACCTCCAAGTAAGTAGACCACAATTTGCCAAGTGCATACAAGCTTCAAGTGACCAATCAAATCTACTCCAATTACATAGGTGAGTATCCCATGTCCCATAATTATGCTCCAAAAATATATAATGTGCATCAATATAATCAGCCATGTTTTCTTTCATCCAAGGAGTGAATGAAGAACCTCCACCAAAATTTGAACCAAATAAGGAGCAGAGAAAACATGAAGGATTCAAGTGTGGAGAACCTCCTATAATAAACAATGAGAATGCATGATATAACAGAAAGTATGGATCAAAGAATAGATTTTATTAATCATAGGCCACTTCGAGGGAGAAACCTCTTTTGAGAAATCTCAATACAAAATAACTCTTTGATGCTTTCATTAGCCTCAACACATACTTATATACTAAGTCTAATATAAACAACTATTAATCCCCATGAATATGGGATAATGAAACATATTAACTGGATGACTTAAGAACTATTACTTACTCCCCATGAATGTGGGATAATACAACATACTAATGGGATGACTTACAAAGAATATGCGTCCGACAAAATATACTAACAAAATAAAGAGGGGGGTTGACACGGGTTCTTAACATCCCCTCCCTCTCAGAAAAATATTTGTCCTCAAAACTTTAGATGTGGAAACTGCTACCAAATCTGAATGAGCGGTTCCCATGTAGAATCCTTGTGTTACATGCCGTGTCATTGAATTAATACCTCTGGTATGGACCTAGAGCGAAGCTAACGAGTGTGCTTATTGAGGATGGCCTCCGGTTCCAAAATGATGGATCCTTCTGTATCCAACTATGGTAAAACACTTTGTGCTCTAATGTTGGTGGCATTCACTTTCTTGAGACAAGAGACATGAAATACTAGGTGAATGCGAGAAGAAGGAGGAAGTTCCAATTTATAAGCAACATACCCAATATTCTAAAGAACTTTATATGGCCCATAGAACTTTAAAGCCAACATCTGATGCCCTTTGAGTTTCAAGGAGGATTGCTTGTAAGGATGCAGATGAAGAAAAACCATATCATTGACTTGAAAGGTGCACTCAGAATGGTGTTGATCGGCTTGATACTTCATGCGATTTTTTCCATGTGAATATTCTCTTGCAGAATGTGGCGAATCTGATTATGGTTTCAAAGAACCATGTCAACTGCCTGAACTGGTGAACTATGGGGGGTGTATGGAAGGAGCACTGGGGGTGGATTCCCATAAACATCATCATATGGAGTCATTTTAGATACAGTATGGTAGTAAGTATTGTACCACCATTCAGTGAGAGGGAGCCACTTTTCCCATTGATGTTGTTGTTCAGAGGTGAAGCAATGAAGATAAGTTTCCAAGCATTTATTGGTGACTTCAGTTTGACCATTTGTTTTTGGGTGATATCCTGAACACATTTTTAGTTTGGTTTTAGTGAGGTGAAAGAGTGGTCCAAAAATGACTTGTGAAAGTTGCATCGGGGTCTGAGACAATGGAAGAAGGGATGCAATGAAGACAAAATATCTGGTCCATGAAAATTTATGTGACTGAGGAGGAAGTATATGGATGGATGAGAGAAAAAAAATGACTATGTTTGGAGAGCCGATCAACCACAACCAAGATTACGGTCTTCCCTCCAGATTTAGGGAGCCCTTCGATGAAATCCATTGAAATATCTATCCAAATCCTTGTAGGGATGGGAAATGGTTCAAGCAAGCTGGGGATGAGTGTAGTTTCACCCTTGTGGTGCTCACAGGTATCACATTTGGCAACCATATATTGAATTTCATGTTTCATTCCCTTCCAAAAGAAGTTACGTCGTGCCCGCTCATACGTTTTGAGGAACCTAGAGTGCCTTGCCACTGGAGAAGCATGGAGTTCATAGAAGATATACTGGTGAATATCTCTACTCTGGGGAAGCACCAGGCGACCCTTGTATCTTAGAGAAGAACCATCCCAAGAGTAATGCAGGACACGAGAAGGATTACTATCCAATTGTTGGATGATTTGATATAAGGAAGAGTCATTGACATAGCCTTGTTGAACATATTGTAACCAATTTGGAATAGGCATAGAAATAGCCAAAAGATAAGCATGGTCATCAAATGTGCGAGAAAGAGCATCCACCACAAGATTGTCCTTACCATTCTTGTAAGTGATCTCATAGTCATAACCCATGAGTTTCCTAACCCATTTTTGTTGTTTTGGGGATGAGACTCATTGTTCCAAGAAATATTTTAGAATTTGGTGATCAATCTTGATGCAGAAATGATTCCCTAAGAGGTATGGATGCCACTTCTATACGACATGCAAAATAGCCATCATTTTCTTCTCATATGTAGAGGCGGATAAATTCTTACCAGATAGGGATTTTTTGGTGAACACAATGGGATGTTGGTCTTGGAGGAGGACAACACCAAGTCCATTTTTGAAAGCATCACTCTCAATAGTGAAGGGCTTGGAAAAATCAGGCATAGCTAGAACAGGTGTGGTACACATAACTTATTTCAGTTTCTCAAATGCACACTCAGTAGCAGTTGTCCATGCAAAAGCATCCTTTTTTAGTAGGGTTGTTAATGGAGCTACAATATTCCCATAATCCTTGAAAAACCTGTGGTAGTATCTAGGAAGTCCCAAAAACCCATGAAGGCTCTTCATGGTCTGAGGATGTGGCCAATTTTTCATGGCATATATTTTGGCAGGATCGACACAAACCCCTTGTGATGAAACAGTATGCTTGAGATACTCTACTTTCCTCTGCCCAAAAACACATTTAGATTTTTTGGCATAGAGATGATGATTGCAGAAAAGTTGCAGTACCAGATCCAAATGTTGGAGATGCTTAGCCCAAGTTTTACTATAGATGAGGATATCATCAAAGAAGATCAGAATTAATTTTCGCAAGTAGGGCCGAAATATTTTATTCATAAATTCCTGGAATGTGGAAGGATCATTTGTGAGGTCGAATGGCATGACCAAAAATTCATAATGGCCATCATGTGTGCAGAAATTTTTTTTAGGGATATCATCCGCATGGACATGAATTTGGTGATACACAAAACGAAGATCCAACTTGGAGAAAAAATGAGCACCATGGATCTCATCCAAAAGCTCATAAAAAATGGGAATTGGAAACTTATCCTTGATTGTGATGTGATTAAGTGCTTGAAATTTGATGCAAAGGTGCCATGACCCATCTTTTTCCCAGACTAGAAGGATTAGTGAAGAGAAGGAACTAGTGTTAGGGTGAATAACACCTTACTTCAATAAGTCGCGAACAAGCATCTCAATTTATGTTTTGTGGTGAAATGGGTAGTGATAGGGCCTGATGTTGGGAGGGATGCTTCCAGGAAGGATTGGAATACGATGGTCCTTAGGTCAGGAAGGTGGCAATCCCACTGGCTCAACAAACACACACGCATATCGATCCAGAATTTGTTGGAGATCCAATGGAGTAGTTGAGACTGCTGAAGGTTGCATCTAAATGAAATGGAGATGAGCAATGACACCATGTGAACTTTTCTTAAAAATATTTTCCATTTGATGCAAACTGATGAGGCTGAGAGACCCTAGTTGTAAGCCCCACAATGTGTGTTTGGTACCATTGATTGAAAACTGCATCCAAAGTTCAGCAAAATCCCATAAAATGGGTCCAAGTGTGTGTAACCATTGAGCACCCAAAACCACATCACATCCACCTAAGGGCAAGGAAAACATGTCAAAGCACAATTTATAATCCCCCGTAGATATGCACACATTATGACACTTCCCTTTGCAAGGTAAGGTGACCCCATTGGCAATCATGAATTCAAAGCTGGAGCAAGGATGGACAAAACAATCATCCTGTTTGGTGATCCTAGGGGTCAATGAAGTTGTGAGTGCTACCATAATCAATAAGTATTGTAAGAGGGATCTTTTTGAAGAACCCTCTGACCCGCATGGTTTGTGGGGTGATGAATCGGGATAAGGCATGGAGAGATATCTCTAGTTGGTCATCTGGAGTAGGAAGTTGTTGAATGTCACCATCATCATCTACTAGATCCTAAGCATCATAAAAAATTTCAAGTGCAGGTGGAGAATCTACATCCAAGAGATAGAGCTTTTTCTCAACACATCTATGTCCCTGTGTGAATTTCTCGTCACAATTATAACAAATCCCTTTTTCCCGGCATTCCCACATATCTGCTTCAGACAAATGCTTGATAGGAGTGGTTCTAGGAGCTGGTGTATTTTTGGATCTTTGGGGAACCATAGGTCAGAATGGAACAAGAGTGGATTTGGAGCATTGTTGGGCCCTGATCTTGTCCTCTACTAGCTTAACAAACCCTAGGGATTCCATGATTGTGCCGGGGTAGAACAATTTAACCTCACATCATATTGCATCCTTCAGACCACTGATAAAACAACTTAGGTAGAATGCATCAGGAAAACCCTCGCTATGATTGGCTAGTTTCTCAAATTCTATCTGATACTCTTGCATAGTGCTAGTTTGGCGAAGTTTGGTGAGTGCTCCTGTGAAGTCATCAAAAGCACTAGGGCCAAATCACTACAAATGGAGTTGGGAAAAATCTGTCCAATTTGGCTCTGCATGAGCCTTGATCTACCAACAGAACCATTGAAGTGCTTCATGTTCCAAATGAAAGGATGCAAGTTGGAATTTATTGACATCAAAAGTGTTATGCAGACTGAAATATTGTTCTACTCTATAAATCCATCCAGTCGGATCATCACCATTGAAGCGAGGAAAATCCAGCTTCAACCTGCAGAAGTTGCTAGACGACGAGAACCCAGTGTCAGCAGAAGACTCAGGCTAGCGGCAGTTGTTCATGGGTGAATGTTGAAGATGGAGGCCAATTTTTTTAATCTAGATCCTCGAGTTTGGACTTGATGGCGGCAAGTTCTTCTTCCATTTGTTTATTTGCTCTGGCGCGGGTGACAACCATAGCAGTTTTTTTTTTTTTTTTGCAGGAAATGGGTAGAAAAACAAAAATGGAAAGGGATTTAGAAAAGGAGACTTTTTATTTGAGAAAAATTTGGGGGGGTAATTGGGGTTTTACGGGGTTTTGGACACCTTTTTAGAGACAAGAAGCAGAAAATGTGAATTTCAGTGGTGGGATGAAGGAATTAGAAAATTTTTCAGAGAGGGACAATGAAGCAAAAATGGAAAAAAACACCGTGGAAAAATTTGAAGGCGATTGGGTGAAAATCAGAGAAGTTATGACAAACCCTAAAAATAGACAAATGTCGAATTTCGGCCTTCAGGAAGTGGAATTTGGGATAGGGTCCTCACTGAAGGAATATGCAGAATGGTATTACAGGGGTTATAGTGAATTTTCAAGGGAAATGAAGCTAAATCAAGGAAGCTTTCAAAACTTTTTTTTTTCTGAAAAATGATCTGTGCTGATGCTAGAAAGTTGTGTTATCAACTTGAAATGGAGTAAATGATCTGTAACAATTATAGAATTCTGCGTGTTATCAACTGTAAATAGATATGGACCCCAGGTATATTCGGCTTCCTGATGGTTCAAAGGTAGTCACTCGGCCACCAAGGTTGTCTCAGGCTTGAGTATTGGGGCAGTACCCCTCACTTCACGGAGCAGGTAAAACTGCTAACTGCTTGGCCAAAAATGACATCTCTTTGGTTTTCCTCATGGATGGGAATCTAGTCAATCAAGTGGGGGCCATTTCCCTTTTTGCTTGGCAGGTCCTCTCAATGGCCAGCTACTTCGGGGTTCTTGTGGTACTCCTCACAATGAATTTTAGGGCTATGCCCAAGTACTTCCCACAGTTAAGAGGATAGGGTTTATTCCCTGATCTGAATGAATAATACCATTGTAAGAAGAAGAATTACTGTAAGGCTCACAGTGCCAGGAAGCACTGCAAAAATATATATATATATATATATATATATATATAGAGAGAGAGAGAGAGAGAGAGAGAGAGAGAGAAATTCCACCCAACGAGCCCAAGACTCATGCTTTGATACCATATGTGGAGAACCTCCTGCAATAAACAATGAGAATGCATGATATAACATAAATTATGGATCACAGAAGAGATTTTATTAATCGCAGGCCACTTCGAGGGGGAAACATCCTTTGAGCAAGCTTAATACAAAATAACTCTTTGATGCTTTCATTAGCCTCAACACATACCTATATACTAATTCTAATCAAAACAACTATACTCCCCATGAATGTGGGATAATACAACATACTAATGGGATGACTTACAAAGCATATGCGTCTGACAAAATATACTAAAAAAATAAAGAGGGGGGTTGACACGATTTATTAACATCAAGTGGATCAAATAATTCTCATCAATATAGCCATGAATATGTATATAATCATGAAATAATAGAGGATTTTTCTTCCAATATTAATGTTCCTCAATCATATATCTGTTTACCCAAGTGTGTGATGAAGTTCCTCCAACATCAAATGTACTAGGCAAGGAGCAAGGAAAATCATGAGTCTCCAAGTGACTCAAGTGAACATCATAGGTGCACCCATGTAGATGTGTATCATCATACTGTAACAAAGGATGTTGCTGAAATTGTAAATAATATGGTTCTCTAATCATGTCATCATCAAGCATAGAGATATAAATTCCATACTCTTCCTATGGAACCATAAAGAAGAAACCTTTCACCCATACTTCATTAGGATGAATGCTACAAAATTTGAAAGTGTAGGATGTAAGAGAAAGAACCAACTACCCAAATTATTAGAAAGTGCAAAATTTTCATCATGTGAAGGATCCATAGGGGTAGGAGTATGCACCTCCCTTAAAAATGCAAAACTTTCCTCGTGGTTTGGTTCCAAGGTAGTGGAGTTATGCACTTCTTCATAAAGTGTGCACCCATCTTCAAGAGGTAACTCAAGTTCATGTTCCACCACAACTAGTGATTGGCTTTCATAAATCTCACAATCAAACAAATAAAAAACCTTGAATTTTCTATGTTTCTCATGATCCCTCATGTCATGAGAATCCTCCAAGCAATCTACCATATGACAATCTGAAACATAGGAGGAAGAAAAAAGTATCTTTCAACCTTTTTGAAAGTTTCTCATTTTTAGTTTTGAGCTTATGGATATCCTAATCATTATTCAATTATTATTCATGTAAACATTCATTAATCTCAACCAAATTATTTCTATCAAAAAGCAAAGACATGAAATTACCTTCAATGGTGCAGATTGCTCTTTGAATCTTCTCCATGTCTTCAAGGAAGGATGGCTCCTCTAATGAAGAAATTTTCCAACAAGAATTTGACACCAATGTTTTACTGTCATGGAGTATTCTAAGGGCCTCATGGATATCCATTTCACCCATCTTCAAATACCCTTCAATGAAGGATGGTTCATGGGAGTGAACCTCCTCTTCTTCTTTCTTCTTTATTTGATCAACTTCTTGAAGCTCAAGACGTGATGGGAAAGTTGATATTGGATATTAATTATCTCTCACAAGGTATTCATCCTCATGCTTATGAGAAATTAGGCCTAAAAAAACATTTTTAAATCTGATATCTATGTCACCAACATAGAGTTGTGAGCACCCATCAGTAGGTTCTCCTTCATAGTTCAAGGATCCATCAATAGATTCTCTTTGATTGGAACAACCCCCATTAGTAAGGATTTTGTTATTGTCTTCACCTTTATCTTTATGTTATTCTCTGAAATCACCTTGAGGTTATTGATGCTCCACTTCATGGTTCTCTGTTTTTTCCTTTAATGGTGTATCTAAGCTCTTTTCACAAATAGGATGATTTTTTCTCATTTAATGCTCCTTTAGACACGTGGATTGTTGATTGTCCCTTAATGAATCCACATTTTCATTCTTGTACCTAAATACATAATTCACAATATATTCTTGGAAAGAATACCACCCATGAATATCCCCTCTCAAATTTTGATACTCCTAGAGACATGCTCCAATAACTATGGTTGTAATTTTTGTAATTGTTGGTCAGGGAGGAAAGAAAGTGGGAATTGTGGTTCTATTGTGAAGCCAAGACATGTCTACAAATTTTTATTCAATGTATGGTATTAATTAACATGTTCCAATACCATGATCTGATACCACTTGTAATGTCCCCCCCTTTTTTTATTAAATGACAAATTTTTCACTTTTTCCCCTATTTTGACCTTTTACTAGTTTTGATGTATAGGTCTCCAATTTGACCCAAATGCTACCAAATATTCTCAAAATGTGTATGAATGAAATTTATAATTTAATATAATTTTCAGGAATGATTTATGAACCTCCAATTACTTCTGCAAACTTGTTTAATATTCTGGTCAAAGTAGGAGTCTTTACTAGCAAATTGGGGTTCTAGTTCCCCTGGGTAAATGTTGGAAATGGCTTCTCAATTGCTCACAAACCCACTAGAATTTATAAAAAGAGGAATTGGATTTTTAATTTACATTGTTAAGGTCTCATAAGAATCATTATTTATTTTATACAGGCTATTATGACCCTCTCCCAAATAAATACAAAATCACTAATTCGACCCTTGGGGAAATGACATCAAATATTCTCCAAATGCAATTAAACTGAGTAAGATGACTTAAAATGCTTAAGTGATGAACATGAAACTTGTAATAATCATAAATTACAGTCCATTCCTCATAAATATATTAGAGAGACATTATCCCATTCAAAATAATCAGCATTACCATGGCATAAATGGTCATTGTTTTCTCATTAATATTAAATTTTACATACAAACCTTAAGTATTTCGACCTGATACTTTATTAGGATAAATAAAATATAACAATAAACTTATTACAATCATAAATGTACCATTATAAGCTCAAAATCATCAGCATTCAATGGAATACATCATTCTAGTGGGGAAATGAGCATTGTTTACTCATTAATAATCACTTTTTCATTCAACCATTTGATATTTAGAAATGATACTTTATGAGAATGAAGAAAATAGAATATTAAAATTATTCCAATCATAAATGTATCAGGATAAGCTCTCCCAAAGAGTACAATATCTCACCCAAAAGCGCAATCCCTTCATGAGCAAGAATATGCAATAAAAACTGAAAATGGTTGAGAGAAAGTGCTACAATAGAAGGAGCCACGAGATTCCCTATATATTAAACCTACAAATTAAAACTCCATTTAAGCTCCATGAAATACCTGAGTGGCCTCTCCAAACACCAACTTGGATGGGAATCTTTCACCATCGAAATTGGCTAAGGCAAGAAACTAGTCATCCACTAGCTCTCTCAATTCACAAATACAAATTTATCAAATGATAAAAATCAATTATATTGGTTTATTACTGTATTTTATAAACATACTTATCCTTATAAGGTTACCAATCCATCAACAAACTCAATCCAATTCGAATTAGGGTGTGTGCTCATGATTTTCCATGTTCCTAGCCTTCCATCTTCCCCCAATTCGAGTAGGAGCCCATTGAGCTTCCCCAAATCACATGAGAAACCTCTTGGATTCTCTATTTAAACCTAACATGTCATATATTTCATATTTCATCCTTTATATCTAATTTTTGTCATAGGTGTCATAGCATCTTTATCATTGTTTTCATAGAGCTAGGGAATCTAGTCCAAGTGTCTCACTAGCTCCAAAATTACTCTTCCTCTCCCATGTAAGTTAGATTTCCTTATAAATTCTCCCTATGATGCATATATACAAGTGTATTAACCTTATAACTCATCCAATAATATTTAGGATTCCCATGGATTCAAAATTGCAAGAGAAGGATGCCATGTGGCACAAAAATTCTAGCTTGTGTCAGCCCCATAGTCTCCATGCTCCATTGCCACTTCAATTTTCTATTTTATTTATTTATTTATCTCATTTATTAAATATTTATTCCATTCTAATGTTCAAACATAATTCATTTCCCCCCTTATTCCAAAACCCAAAGCTTCCACCCTCAACCTAAAAAACTAGTAATTTTCCTCGGCAATTATTTGACCCTTAGCATCAATTTGACAAACTCTCATGAATATGAAAAATATGATTAGGCCATTGTGACCCAATGCAAAAATTGGGACATGACACTTTTTAATTTAAATTTATGTATATTATCTATTTTAATTTTCATTATTAATGCCAATGTAGATACACTCATTACACTTTCATTTTATGTTTGTAGATGGAAGTTGAAGAGGACGAAAATAATCGAGGCAATCAACAAAAAATTCAACCAAATAAATAAAGTCATGCAAGTGGCTTGAGCACTAACAATAGTTCCAGCAAATAATGATGATCAATATATTTGTATTTTAATGCAATATGTTGTATATTTTGAAATAAGTGTCTGTGAAAATAAAACATTTTGTATAATGTACTGGACATAGTGTCCCAATTGAAAAACAAAGGGTTACGAATAAGTGTAACAACTACTTGCATATTGAAATTTTGATTATTGTGAACCTTTATGTTGTCCCATTTAGTATGGCAAGGGGCCTCTTATTCATATATATTAAAATATAGTCTCTTATTATATTGCATTGTCCAATGTCGTTGTGAAATGTTACGTCACAAATTATATATATGGATTATTAAATATTACAATAGATGCAAAAAATTATGTTATAACAAATTAATCTAAACATCATATCCAAACGCAATACCTAATATTCAAACTATATGAATACTATTATAAGAAGTATTTCACTTTCTTTTGAATAATGGAATTAAACAAAATTGTATATATATATATATATATATATATTCCAGTGTATATATATACATCACGACGGGTTCACTCAGTGAACTTGTTACTAGCATGACCGTTCATAGGATATTAAAGAATATCCCTAATTTCACGAAATATTGGCAAAATCCTCCTAAATTGTATTGTTGAACACCGCCCCCCACCCCTCCCCTTCCAATTAAGAAAACCCCTATTTTCCCCAGATATTGGGCACATTCATTTTTATCAACCCATTTTAAATACCCCCTTATATTATATTATCATGTTGTAACAAACATTATCACTAACGCATCTTAGTATAAGAAAACATGATGCTAAATTAAATAACAGTATAATGCTAATAATGATCCCATTGGGATTGGCGATTGACTAATCAATTGTAGCATTGGATAGTGGAAGACCCAATGAATTAGTAATGGGAAAAGAAAAATGCATAAAATAAAACCTAGTAAAGAGATCAATGTAACAAATAATGTAAAATAATGATAGTCCAATCATTAGTGCAATGCTTAGAAAATATGAGAATTGCAGATGTTTCACACCACATCCTACCAATCTACCAATTTTATATCATGTAAATACAAGTATATCCATAGAGAGCTAATTTTTTCCATAAGCTCAATAAATTAAACTCCATAAAAATGCAAAATTGAAACCCTTTCATGGATGGACTTCCCTACCTTCCTATCAAAACAAGCATCGTTAATGTTTGAACTCAAATGAGCATAGAAAATTCATGTTACTTTCCAATAAAACCATATAATCATGTGCATAGCTTGGATTTGGGTCATTCACAAGATGAAATGAATTTCCTCCACTTCCTCTACATTTATTTGTGCAATCAAGGTACTTAACAACATCTAGTTACATTTTCTTGGGTTACATCTAGTTTTTTTAATCTTTATGGGAGAGGGAAAAATATACATTTCTAAGTTTTAAGCATGCAATAGTTATAAAGATACACAGATGTTAAAACTTATGTGATACCATTTCATGGTAATGATAACACATAGGGTATGTAAATAAGTATTTAGATTTCCAACTATGTTCATTTCAGTTCCAATACAATATTAACACGGATGACTTGCATATAAGAATTGAAATTATAATTATGAATGTTCCAAATATAACTCAATAGAAGAATAAAAAAGGTTGAAATAAATAATTAGTGAGGAAAGATTGATCTAACTTTTCTTGGATCCAGTGAGCCAAGAAATATTGAACTCTATTTTCTTGGTTGTCGTGGAGAAAGGTTTGATTGATCCTCAATACCCACCTAAACCACAACCCAAAAATTGTTCTAAAAAAATAGAAGACTTTATAAGTACTATGATTTGGAGGTATAAATATATCCTACAATATCAAGGTTATTTCATAGCAACATTTAGGATTGATATGAATCCATCCCATGGTTTGGATTTATGAATCTAGACTGTATTTTGGATATTATTCCTTAGCAAAACCTATGACTAATATGAATCCAACCCGGAATTTGGAGGTATGATTTGAGTCCATGATTTTGAGGTATGAATCCATCCCACGATTTGGAGGTTATTCCTCATCCCACCTAAATAAAATAACCCCCAATATTTATATTACTATGTCAAATAAGAAATCCCCCCCTTGGCCCCTTAATATGAAAAAATATATTTTTGAGTTTTTTAGGACTATTCAAACCCCAATATTAATGGACATGATATCATATTGCCTTTCTAGTGAATCCCCCATGGATGATAGTAAGAACTATTCACTGAACAAAAAATAATTGTAGGTGTTTTTTTTTTATCAAATTTCAATATCATCGATGCATTTGAGACAATGTAGAACCAATGCACTTAAAAAACCAGATCCCTAGTGCAACAAAATACTCGTTGCATGCCCTAGTGTTCATTTTTTATTATTCCCCGGTGCACAACTATATCATAACTGCACCGTTAATTTTTAAAAATGAAGTGAAAGTCAATGTTGTAGTCAACTTTACTAGCGTGTTTTCCTTCACTTATTGCACTGGTACTTTGTACAAGTTCGTAAGCACCATTGCTACATTTAATATACAACAGCTATGCATATATTGTTATAAAACATCAGATCTATTTAAAATTTTGGTGCACATTGGTGCTATAAGTATTATCAAGCATTGTCATGCAACAAATTTCCTAAAAGAGCGTAAAAAAGAACAAATAGACCAAAAGATTAATCCACACCTTAATAATTAATAAAAGAGATGAATAGTAAGACTCTTCAAGGAGGAACCCTCCTTATACAATGTACGAAGTACACAAGACAAGACAAGACAATGTGAGATGCTTCAAATGAAAAGTTATACTTCCTATATATAGGAGATAAAGAGGTACAATTACAACCAATGGACCCAAGTTGACATCAATAATATAGTAATACTAATGACAATTACTGCTAATGGAGCCAATCCCATGTAAAATATATGACAATACTAATGTAATGTGCCACAATATAGGGGGTAATGTGCCACCATTTGGGGCTTAACATGCCTATCCCATTCATATAAGTGCTGTCCTCAATGATTGGTTAGTGGTGGATTCTTCTGTATGAAGGACTCATCTTCCCATGTTGAATCTTCAACTGGTAGATTCATCCTAAGGTACTCAGTAATAACTCAATTTTGAAGTTGTTTCATCCTTGTTTCAATGTTTTCTTTAGGTTCCAATATGATTTTTCCTTCTTCATCAAGCTCTTGCAAGATAGTTTGAATTAGGATATTGTCTCCTATTACCTTATTTAAGAAATAAAAATGGAAAAATGGGTGTACCCTTGAAAATGAAGACAACTACAATTTGTAAGACATATTATCAATCTTCTACAACACTTTAGAAAGGCCATATTACTTGGGTGATAATTTATTCTCTTTATATACTTTATTGAGGGACATGTTTTTGTAAGGTTTCAACCTCAAAAATACCCAATCCCGTTCTTTAAAACTCATTTCACTGGGATGTTGATTTTGTTGTTGTTCCATCCCATTTAGGTGTCGAAGAATGAACAAGTCAATTTTTGACTTTTAAAAGTTCATACGACAATGCAGAGCCAATTTTGGCCCATTTTTTCATGTTTTTAAACCCCATGGGGAATTGTAATAAAGTGTTGTAGCATGATTACTTATGTAAAAGACTTAGATTTTCTAGGACTTAGTCATCAATCCAATTACTCTAGAGTATTTTTTCCTTATTAATTGTATGTTACTTTTAATTAACTTATAGTTTTCTTTTTTTTCACTCAATCCTCCAAAGTTGGAGTGGTTGTCCTGGCGGTTAGGCCTTAGGGGGTTATTAAAATCTAGTGTCAATGTAAATTAGCATTCTAGTCACTATTTTTTAGTCATATGAACATATACTAAGTCCCTCCTAGGTTATTTTAATTTTTCAATAATAAAAAATCTCATAAAATGGGAAATTTTTTCAATTATGTTTAATTGTAAAAAACCAAAAAGTCGTAAAAGTGTGGTTGGAGGAGGAATTTGAGATGGGGATGATTTTTTTCTAACCAACATCCCCCACTATACCCCTAACCCCACTTTTGAGATTAAATGAGTGATTATTTATCACTTAAACTAATTTTCTCTTGAAATGAACAAAAAAGACATAATAAAGTCAAAAACCGACATCCCAAAATTTGAGGGAACATGATGGAGACATATTAGTAGTGATGAAAATTTAATTACTAGAAGAAGGTGAGTTAACTCAGCTTTTGATTTGGTGGTTGACATATTCATCCAAAGGTGGCACATATCCATCAAGAGAACCATGTCTTACGAAGGAGGGTGCATCTACTTGTGGTGGTGTGGCTCCATAAGAGGGGGGCATGCCATTTAGGTTTGATATGTCATAAATAAAATATCCAATCCCTCAAATCACTACCATGGGATCCATTTCAACTCAAATCTTGAATCTATAATACTTTACCCCTTGGAAAGTGTGGCCCTACCTATCTAATGCACCCCCCCATCTCATTTTTTCTATAAAAGCAAGGCAAGTTCACCTCATTCAAGGTGGATGGTGGAACCTATAGTCTTGCTCATTGTAATTCATTATGATATTCTATGTTTATGAATAAAATGATTTGGATGTCCACGGTGTGTGGATGCACTATCAATGGTATTATGTAATATTGTATCAATCTAGTTTTCCTTTGCATTCTAGGTAATTTGTTTGTCTTCGTAAGGTTGATCCCAACCCGAAAACCAAATATTTTGAGTTCAAGTATATCTGTTTTCTTATTTATGCTTAGATATCTATAAGGTGTATGTTCTTATATTTGTATATCATTCTTTTCTAATTTCTTGTATAGGGATTACCAGATCTATTCCTCGTTTACGAGATTTACTAGTTTTACAAAGTTGCTAATATGAAGGAGTGGATGAGATCGGTTGCATACTCTTCCCCTTTTAGATTCTAAAGTGGACATAATCCCGCCACTTACCACCAATAGATGCTTTGAAATTGGATATTCAATCTCCACTTATCTTTTCTCAATTTCATATATTAAAAATCAATTTTCTTGGATTAATGGTTCCTTTCATTTTTCAGATCTAGTATTTTAAAAAGTAAATTTTTAATAGATCTGATTCTTTATGCTTGGATATCAATATTTACTAAATTCTTTCACTTTGAATCTAGATCAAGCATAGTAGTCTACTTCGTTTACAAGTCATTTTCTTTTTAAAATATAAAGGCTTGGAAAGTATATTAGTTTGGAATTTGAAAGCTATATTTAGAAAATTTTGTTTGTTGGCTGCCCCAGAAAGGAACCAAAGAACCTAAAGGAGGCCTTATTTTTATATTTTAGTTATTTTTTCACTTTGTACTTAGTATAATGTAGCATTCATTTTAGTTATTTTTCTAAATTGTCCAAGAACACTCCTAAAGTGTATTTTGGGCATTTTCTACTAATGTATGCTCATTGATTTTTCAATTTTATCGCCAAGTAAGTGGAAGTTCCACCAAAATTTTGAGAGAAATGAACCATGTAAAGCACCTAAAGCACCTTTCTTATGTTCTAAATCATTTCCAAGCCTCGTAAGATTAGTGGTCCTATTCTTCAAATGATCATAGGAATTCCCAAAAAAATGTAATCACTCATAACAAAAGGAAATCAAGTGGCATACACAGTTCCCATACCACTGTATCCCCCCACGGAGATTCACATTACGTTGGGTTGTTTTCATTTTACTAACTTTTTTCCTTTGTTTGATTTAAGTAATTCAAGTTAAGATAAAATTAAACATTTCTGGATCTCGATTCAACGTTGGACCACAAGCTCACTCAAGACACAGGTTTCATTTTTGCAAACACCACAACACATAACCGTATACTCTTTTGCTTTAATTTTTGTTTTTTATGTTTGCAATAAAGTAAAAAACCCATATGCTACGCTTTTCCCAAAGTATGCTCTTGATTCCACTGAAAAGGCTTTCATGAGGAAGTGTTTACAATTAGAAATGAGATTAGTAGCTTTATATTAATTAAATATCATTTCTTTTTTTTTCACTTCATTGTAATGAACTTCGACTTAGACTCCCCCTATGCTCTTGTCTGCTGTGGGATTTTCTTGATCATCTAAAAAAATGAAAAAGGGATCTAAGTGACTATTTTAATAGGGAAATCAAGGAATATTTATTCATATAAGTGAAGATTTATATTGAACTTACTATAGATTCAGGAGGCTACTCCAAACATTTATGCCTCGCCTTGTTGGACACTTGGTATAGATGCTCTATACTCGCTTTGAGGGATAAATTGGAATTGGGATAAATATTAGAGTAATTTATTTTTCATCATTTTACTTTCACTTGTACAATCTGAGCATCAATAAACCCACTCTTAATCCACTCATCTTAATAATTAAATTGTCCAAGAGACATTTGCAAAAAAATCACTTAACAAAAATATTTACCTACTTAGCACTAGTCTACATTCTACAAACATCTTTGCTTAAGTGAATTATATGTGGTTGGGATATCAATTTATATGTTGTTAAATTAATTGTCTTTGCAAATATTGTTTCAGTGATTTATTTCAAACTCCTAGAATAACATTTGCATTATATACTTAGCTTAATTATCCACAATATTTTGTTAAGGATCACCCCCCTTGTCTTCGCTAGGAGTTGGCCTAGACAAAGGAGTTAAGAATCAAGTGACAACTCTTCTCTCATGAATTTCCCCAAGGTTGCACCTGATGGATTGAATATTTCTTCCATGTTAACCCCGAGGTTCATATCAGGAGGCAACATGTCCTTTACTAGTTGTATCACCCTATCAACATGTTGAACATGTTATTCACAAGACTTGCTATAGATTAATAACAAAAATTTTCTTTCTAAGGAATGGATTGAAAATGGAATTCATCAAACCTTGGAATGTGGAATGGTGCATTCATAAGTCCAAAAGGCATGACCAAGAATTCATAATGACCTTCATGAGTTCTGATTTTTTTTTCGGGATGTAGTCTTTCTTCATCCTAATTTGATTATACCTTGAACGAAGGTCCAACTTTGTGAAGTAAACTGATCCATGTATTTCATCTAAGAATTCATCAATGACAAGAATAGGAAACTTATCTTCACTGGTGATCTTTTTGATCTCTCTATAATCTGGACACATTCGCCATGATCCCTCTTTCTTGTGTACCATTAACAATGGTGCAGAGTAAGAACTTTGGCTAGGCCTAATTATGCCAGGCTCTAACATTTCTTGAACCACATGCTCAATTTCACTCTTCTATCCATAGGGGTATCTGTAAGAAGAACTGATGTTAGGAGGAACACTTCCTAGAATTAAGTGAATAACATGATCAAAATCTTAAGTACCTGTGGAAGATCTTTTAGAATATATTCAAATACCTTGCAATGCTTATTAATTACCTTTTGGATATCCATGGGAATAGGAGGCTTAAATTTTTGAAAATATATTGAGCATAATTGTGCAATTACACCTTGATGTTGTTTTTCAAAATTTTTGTCATACAATTATAGTTTATCAACTTTATTGGGTTCCTTGTGATACCCCTTAACTTAAATTATTTTCCTTCCCATGATAATTTCATGAAAATTTCTTGAAATTTAACATCAATTGTTCCCATTAATTGTAACCAATGAACCCCTAAAACAACATTGACACCACCCATTGGGATAGAAATAATTGGACTATTCAATACATAATCCCCAATAGTAAGATTGATGTAATTTCCATGAGAAATTGATATTTACTACATCTACAATCATTACTTCAAACTCTGGTGTTGGATATACAAAGCAATTGAGAACTTTGGTTAATTTACAATGAATGAAATTATGAGTACTACCAAAATCAATCAACACGGTTATCCTTTTTATTTTGATATACGCTTTGATATTGAGAGTTTGAGGAGTGTTAATTCTAGGAAATGCATTACAAGATATGGTGGGATTAATATCTTTGTGGGTAATCTTTTATATTTCTCCACCTTGATATGGTTCATGTTATTTTACTTCTTCCTCTTCACAACCTATGTCGAATGATTTCTTCTCACCACACTTATGTCGTTTACTGTACTTGTTGTCACAATTAAAGCATATACATTTTGTTTTTCTTTCATCGAGTTGTTGAGGTGCCAACCTTTGAGGTGGGTTAGAAGAAGGAGCATTATTCTTTCTATATGTATTGGAGGTGGTCCTTCTAGTATCCATCACCATATTTTTACTTTCAACCTTCCTTGCCACCATGAAAGCCTTGTCTAAGGATGTTGGTTCAAAGAGTCACCCCTCATGTTGGATGTTATCCTTCAAGGTTCCAATAAAGTGATCCAACAATTTATCATCTGATATTCCCTCCACTCTAAGACTCAACTTTTGAAACTATCGAATGTGTTCACTTATTGGACCCTTTTTCCTTATATTTATCAATTGGGTAAAGAAGGAATTTCTCTTAACATCATCATGATTTGATATCAATTCTTTTGAAAAAAATGGAACCATATATAATGGAGTTAGTTTTACATTCACGAAGCTATTGGCACCACACAAACTAGTCAAATTCTAAATATCAAGATGCAATAGGTTATACCTTACAGATATTTGGCACCTGGTGCATATCAAAAAATTGCTCCATCTAGAAGATCCATGTTATGGGTCCTTTCCTTCAAAATTTCTCATTCCAATCATGGGGAGTTGGATACACCTTGGGGACCACCCCTTATTACTTCCATTATTATAATCAAACCCTTTTGAAGTGTGCTTATTAATGGAAGGTTTATCAACATGGACAATATCCTTATCTTCCTAAGTACCCTAGGAGACATCTTCACCTTTAGTGTCATTTTCCTTCAGATTTTATATGAGCTTAGCAATATTTTTCATTTGCTCCATTATTTCATTTTATATACTAAGTAAATAAATCGTTCTCATACTCCCTTTAATTATATCTTCCAATTTGGACACCCTAAAAGATAGGGCTTCACTTTCATCAAAGGTCAAGGATGAATATTCTAGTGGTATGATTGAAGTGTGAATTTTTTCACCACATTTTGGTTCCCTATGGAATAATAAAAATAGATATCTACAATCTGAGATCACCAAACATATATCCTTCTACTAAAATTTCTTCAAATTTAAAATGGCATACCTTTTTCAAACCCTAATTTGGAGATTGATTTGATAGCTAACCTTCAAATTGAGGTAACTCTAAAATTTTGGCCCCTTATGAGTTTGAAATATTGGCTTGTTTAAAACATGTACTCATCAAATTGAATTTCGAAATATGGAGAATTTAATTCCATTGCTTTTATTTCACAATTCAGATTTGAAATCACACATTTAACCAATGATCTAAATAAATGAAACAATCTTGAACTACACTCAAGATTTTGATTTTCTTTTCTTCTCAAAACATGGGTTAAATCAGTTTAAAATGGGTTCTTAACAATTGTAGAGCTAAAATGAAAATATGAAAATATATAGAGAAAACAATTAGTTGGAAATGCATATTAAATCTAAAAGTAATTAAATCAATATATGGTTATGCAAACTAACTAAGAAATTTGAGAGTAAGCATTACCCAAGATTAAGGGGCCCTTCCCAATTTGGATAATGTTGCTTCCAGATAATCAAATCAGGTGAAGAGAAATGAAGCAGTAGTCAAATTCTCCATTAAGATCAAATACGTTGTTTACAAAATCAACTCTTTCTCATGCTTGTTTTCACAAAGGAATTGTATGTCAATTACAAAAAAAATGATAATGATCATCATGCTGGGGATTTCTCCTCAGCCATTATCCTCTATTTATACATTCATATTAGGCTTAAAAAACTTGAACAAACTCAGAAAAAGGCCAACTCAGAAAATGCAATTAGGTCAAAATTGGAAAAATTCCCCCTCGATATCTATCTTGTGGTTTCTAATTTGGTTAAACAATTTTTGGGTTTTGTAGCTGGATAGGTCGTATTCGAAGAGATATACTCCCAAGTGCAGACAAATCAAGGCACAATATGGCAGTTCATAAATATTCACTGCTAAAAATCTGGGTTTTCATCATTTTGGGCAAATTCAAGTTAAAGAACCCCCGCTATCTCCTGAAATATTGGGGATTTTAGAAAACTGAAAATATCAAACCCAATTGGATATGCTAGGAGAAAAACCCATGTCTCTGGTTCCTCGTATTCTACCTCATCACTTTGAAAATTGTGCCACAAAACAACTAACTAAAATATTTTGCAAACTCAACTTCACATGTGTGAGTTGGGTGAGTTCTAATAGATTCCTCACCATATAGAAGCATATATATGACTCCTCCAAGTGGAAGAATTTGGATTGGTGAAGTGGAAGTATGATAGTGGATGATATTCCAAAGTTTTAGTGTTAGAATGAGTGTTGGAATGGGTGTTGGAAATGCATAATTTGATTTCTGAAACACAACATTTCACCATTAGTAACAAAATTACTCAAAATCAATTCTAAATGTTAAAATACTAGAAATAACTAAAATATATAGTGTTTTCCTGCTCCTAAACAATAATTTCATGAAAAACTTTAATGATCTCATCTTAGAAAAAAATGAGTACCATCCGATATAAAATCCAAATGTTATAATCAAAATCCCCCATCTATTTGACTTTCTAATGATATAAAGATGGCAAATTTGGGATCTATCACCTCTATGTTCCCTACAAGTTTCACTATCTAAAATTCCTATAAAAAAGATAATTAAAGTACCAAGATGATTCATTTTGGAAGCATACAAGATCTGATACCAAATGTTATGCAAAAAATTCCCCAAAAGAGCATTAAAAGAGCGCAAATAGACCAAAAAGAGTAATCCATACCATAATAATGAATAAAATAGAAGCATAGCAGGCCTCCTTGAGGGAAAAAACTTCTTATACAAAGTATCAAGTACACAAGACAAGCAAATACAAGATAAGATGCTTCAAATTAAAAGGAATTCTTACTATATATAGGAGACAAAGAGATACAATTACAACTAATGGAACCAAACCGACATTAATAATATAATAATACTAATGAAATAGTGACATCAATAATATGACAATACTAATGTAATGAGCCACAATATAGGGGGTAATGTGCCACCATTTGGGTCTTAACAACAATCAATGCTTTTTAATAGTTTCCAAGTAGTGTTGCTACATTTAGTATAAAGAACTAGTGGATATATTGTTATAAAGCATAAGTTCCATTTAGAAGTTTGGTGTGCACCGGTGCTATATGTATTATTAGGCATCAATGCATATACTACTTTCAATTTTTGGTGCATACCAAAGCATATATTGATTTTAAATGCATAGGTGTGTTTTTTGTTGGTTCTCACTGGTGTGCTTGTGTCACTAAAGAATTTTGATGAAAAGACCTCTTCTAAATCCTTTCGCTGCCAAGTTTGTTTAAGTTATAATATTTTTTTGTAAAAACATCTGCTAAAATATTCGATATCGTTGGAGGAGGTTGTAGTAGAGGTTTTTTTTATAATTTTAATCAATCTTGTAACATAAAAACCTTCGTTATAGCTTCTGCTACATGGTGTTTTTCTTGTAGTCATCTATGGGTTCCAATAGGGAGAGTTCCAATTCAACTTAGAGTCTAGTACTCAAATATTAAGGTAACTACATATCCAATAGGGAGAGTTGAGAAAATCAATCTATACTCTTCTTTTTATTATCAATAACCTATGATGATCTTATTGGCTCTATGATTAGATCAAGAGCCTTGAATGAGTCCTCAAACCAACACATGAGTCCATTGTAAGGGTTCTTTGTAGGGATTCAAATGGGATATAGGTTCCATGAGTAATTTTTGTATGCAAAAAATGGGTTTGGATGCTTGAACATGGTCAAGGGGGTATATAAGGGTCTTAATCCATAATATTTAAACTTCTTGATCTCAAGTGCCATGAAAAAATCCTAGACACAATGACATGAGCCCTCATTAGGGGTTATCTACCCTTGAAGCTAGATATGGGTTCCATTAAGATGCTCCATGAACCATGGACAAGGCCTTGACCATATTCATCATGGGGAAATAATATCCTTAGGCTATAAACATTGGTTATGGGAGGGAAACAAAAAAATCATGCCCTAAACACAATTTGTCAAACTCATGCACCATTAACACATCCTCAAACCACCACATGGGAGAATGTATGGTTTTCAAGGCCTTGAAAATTATCGAAGAATGAAAAAAAGTGTATTATGATATTATTGAAGATTCTCTAAATTAAGAGACCTAAATAAGTACTAGGAACTTTATAAGGGTCTTTAGCCTCTAAGTGGGATACAGGAACCATGAGTAGGTTTGGTGCATTGGAAATTCATGTTCAAACATAAACATGGTCAGAGGAAAAATAACAACCTTAAAACATAGTAAACCTTCTAAATATCAAGCATCATGAATCCTTCACATCTGAGTTGAATATGGGTTCCATTATGAGATTTTGGGCATCATCGATGGGTTTAAGATCTGTGGTAATAGTAATGGGAGGAAAATAACAGAATCTAACCCTAACCTTGTTTCTTAGGCTTAAGAACCATGGATGAATCCTCTAATATTAACATCTAACCTATGGCGCTTATCAATCACCTCAAAGGGTGATATAACCACCATCACTAGGTTAGTTGTGTGCCAAAAAAGTGTCTATATGTCTAACCGGGGTCATGGGAGGACAATAATGGGCCTTGCGCCCTAAATGATTCGTTTCATGCTCAATTGCTATGATTAAAACCTACTACACATAAAACATCTATGGTTATAGTGTTGGACACATCCTTTAACAACTACACAAGACCTGGTATGGTATCTGTATCCTACTAAAGAGGTATGGGGACCATGCTTAAACCAAAATGCATGAATTAAATGATACTGTGTGTTACTCCCACACCACGGATCATTATTGAAGTGATGGTTTTAGTTATTTATCAGTCAAACGGGATATGGGTGCCATGAGTAGATTTTGTGCACCTGAAATGGGCTTTAAGGTCTAAACATGGCCAAACGGGGGAGTAAGGGGACTAATCCCTAAATGAACCTTCTATAGCTCAAGCACTCTGGTTAGGGGAAAACAAACTTGGTCCTTAGGCCTTTCATAACAATTCTTGACTTAAGACCATGAACAAAACCTAAAAACCACAACACAAATTCTCTCTACGAGGTCTTTGGCATCAAAGTTGGATATGGAAGCCATCGAGAGATTTTGTGCACTGATGATGGGTTGCAAGGTCTTAAACATGGTTAGTGAATGAAGAAAAATATTTAGGAATATTTTTTAATCTTCTTGATATTAAGAGATTTGAACGAGTACTCAAACCAACACATGCGACCATTATAGGGGTTATGTGTAGACCTTCAAGTGTGATACATGTGCTAAGAGAAAGTTTTGTGCAGTGGAAATAGGCCTAATGAATAAACATGGTTAAAGGGATAAAAAAGGATTTAATGCCTAATTTAACCTTCTCAAACTCAAGTTCCATGAACAAATCCTAGACATGATGACATGATTCCTCACTTGGGGGTCTTTGCTATAGGAGTAGGATATGGGTTCCATTGAGATTTTTCACATGCCATGGTTGTGTATTGAGGCCTTGAACATAGTTTTGGTAGGGAAAAAACATCCTAGAGCCCTTGAAATTAGAAAAAGGAGGGAAACAACAACGTTGGGATTGAATCATATCTTCTTGACCTCAAGTGTAATGAAAACATCGTTAGACCACCAAATGGGAGCATGGATAGTTTGTGAGGCATTCAACATCACCAATTTGAAAACAAGTGTCTTTGGATCTTGTTGAAGATTCTCAAAAACAAGAAACTTGAACAACTACTTGAACCAACAAGAAGCAATTTATAGGGGGGTTTTGGCCTTCGAGTAGAATACATGCACCATGAGTAGGTTTTTTGCACTTGAAATATGTGTCAAGGAATAAACATTTTCAAGTTTGAAGTAATGAACTTAAACATGTATTAAACCTTCTTGTGCTCAAGAACCATGAACAACACCTAGGAATAATGACATGATCCCTCTCCAAGTGGTCTTTCACACATGAGTTGAATATGGGTTCCATTATGAGGTCTTGAATATCTTGGATGGATCTCAATTCCATGCCCATTATTGGGGTAGGGAAACAAAATCCCCTAGAAATAAATCTTTATTCTTAGGCTCAAGCACTATGAATGAGTCCACGAATCACCACATTAAACCTCTATCAGTTATCAATTTCCTCCAAGAGTGTTGTGGGAACCATGATTATAAGGTTAGTTGTGCACCAAGAATGCATTAATAATTCTAACCAAGGTCACAGTATATAAATAATGACCTTGCTCCCTAAGTGTTTCTTCTTGGTCTCAATCACCATAAAATACCTAAAATCCATAAAAGATTACATATATTGGGTATCTTTCAGCTTTGAGTTGTTTAATAGTGGAGATTATGATGTTTTTAGTAACATTGATGGCTCTTTGCATCTTAACCATGGTTAGGAAATATAAGAAATCCTTTGGGAATTTAATAAAGATTCTTGTGCTCGGGCATGGTGAAAGATGCATTGAAACACCACATAGGAAATTTCGATGGGATCTTTGGCCTCTAAATTGAATATGGCTACCATTAACTAGTTCGGGGAAATAGTGATGGGATTATGAGCATAAACCTTGGTTGTAAAGGAAAACAAGGGCCTTGCATAGGAAACTGAACCTTCTAGGCTTCAAGTAGTTGTTTTGCACAAAGGGGATGGACCTAGGTTCCTTGACTATGCCCAAGAGTAGAAAATATTTCATAATGCTTAGATTACTTTTGAAACATAGATCCTAAAATAAGTGCCAATGCTAAATGTGAGATAATTTTATGAAGTTAAATGAATTTATGTAATAACAATTCATGCACATTATTAATGCATGCACATTCTTATCATTTAGGGAAAAATTATGGAGATTATTTTTTTCCTCTACAAGTTGGATGAGTTGGTTCCACAAACCTAGTGGTTTAGGCTACATAAACAAAAACACATACATACACATATTCATTGTTGATGGAATTGCACACTTATAGAGTTCTACATGCAAACTCTAAATACATACTGGTAAACCATTTGGTTGCAGTTTTGGAAACCTAACCTAACAAGGACATTCACTAAGGTCCATAATATTCACATGGGAAGCTACCTTAAGGACTTGACCTTGTGGCCTCCTACTTGAATATCACAACACATAATGACTCAAACTAACCAGCAAGGCTAGATTTTTATTTGAACTTATATATCATAATTCTAAAATACATGTGTCTTTTTTGGATTGGTATTTTATAACCTAGCCCATTTGGAAACCAAATTATATGGTTCATAAGTACAAATGGAAACCTACACTAGAATTAATAAAATTGTTTAACTATTTTTTTTAAATGTAATTTTAGATTAAATGGGTTTGTGGTTTTATATATAAATAATTGAGTGCGATGGGACCACTTATTGTGTCGGATCCAAAACCTTGTCGACCCTTTCATTTTTTTTTTTCCTTCAAAAAATGTTTTCACGGGTTTTGTTGTGGTTGATTTTGTATAATGCACTGGTGCGTTTGGAATAAAAGCAGAGTCATAATCCTTAGTGATTTAGATTATATATGTCACACCAAGAAAGGTGTATTTCATGTTATTAATTTATTTTTTTCCAACAATGGATTTTGGTATGATGCACTAGTGTGTTCATGGCGTAGACACGTTGAGATGCATTAAATCTTGAAGTGCACTGATATGGAAGACTACTTTGTTATATGAAAGTTATGTAATTTATTTGTGTAGTGTATCAATAGATTCTTCATTTAATGGTCCATGTTGTTTATTAATATAAAATGTGTGATAAGAGTTCAATGAACAACAATTCTAATCAGCATGATGGGAGCACATCCAAAAATGTGAGGAAAGCGAGTTCTTTGTAATTTCTATATTAAAACAATATGTTTGAATTATATGTAAGTTTAAATAATATGTTTTGGTTAACATGCAACATGCATGGCCAAAAAATGAGGAAGCTTGATAATATTCTTTGAAATTTAAGTGCAAACGAGCATAAAACCTTGATGGAAAAGTTGCAGATGGATGAATCAGGTGAATGAAAAAGTAATCAATACAATTTTTTCTTGATTTTCTAGTGATATTGTACTTAATAATATTTTCTAACATGTTTCAAACAATTTATTTAACATATGTTGAATTTTTTGCAGGGACTAACCACAACAAAAGGGCATTTCATTATAAGAAAAAACAAAATGTGAAAGATGTATATGATCATGAAATGGTCCTTAGCTCATCTAAAGTGGTGTTGGAAGTTAATGAAAGAGGGAAAAAATTCCATAAAACTATGAGAGATATAGTCTAAGAATGTATAGTACTACTTTCCACTTACAATACAGAAATTGATCCAGTGATTTGAAGAATCATGTTTTATCTAAAATATATGAGGTGTTTCCAAAGAAATGGTCAATGAGACCTGTGATACTTGCAATAGAAAATACACACAACAACAACAAAAGAATCATTCAAAAACTAATATTCCTAAACATGTTTATATATAATATGTATCTACTACTTCAAAGCATTCCTTTATTAATATTAATTTTGCTATATTTAGTTTTCATATCAATATAAAAATAATTTATTTAATTTTAATTTTTTAGGAAGATTATGAAAATCCCAAAGAATGAACGAGGTGATATCTAGAATATGCTAGTAGGAATGTCCAAAAAAGCGTACAAGGAGATGGTCAATGGAATGGACATAATTGCATCACAAGACGATCGATCTCAACAACAACATGCTTCAAATGTATGAAATAGTTGAAATTTTCTATTATGTACATATACTTAATTAATTTAGCATTAAATATTAACTTTTAATGTTTTTTGTGGAAAAAAATAAAACAAAGTGGAACCCATTCAACACATAGGACATGACAAAAAAGAAAAAGAGGGTTGATAGCAAATTTTGTGAGTAGTTGTGATTTCCTTATAATAGCTTAAGATTTCATATTGGTTGTGGTATTTATATTTCAACTTTTTTTACACTGGTCATCCATGAATTTATTCAAACATGTGTTAACATACAAAGAAGGACCATCGGAAGAATTAATTTTCACTGGGTTAAGTATGGGTTGTGGGTATATGTTGGCATATCAAAAATTAATTGTGGAATTCGTAAGTATCTATGTTTTTTACTTCTCTCATTTTATAATTTTTTTTGTATGTAAGCACCCATGGGGAATGTGAACTCGTGACCTTCCATTTAAAAATTCTAATATCAATTACTCATTACCAATTTCTCTAATCCTTATAGGCTTCTCTTATTTTATAATTAATGTAACAACACAAATCATTTATATTAAATCTATGATTTTCTATGGGGTAAAAAACTTGCAGGGAACAAAGTATGGAGTGGGTCTAGTAGAAGAATTGTTGAGAGAAGGAATGAGATTTAGTTTTGAAAGAATTTATATCATTTAGGACTCAATTATTTATATGTTTAATCACTTTTTTTAATGTCCATTTTTTGAATTTTTATTAAATGACCAATTTTTCACTTTTTTCCATATTTCAACCTTTGACTAGTTTTGATGTCTAGGTCTCCAAATTGACCCAAATGATCCCAAATATTCTAAAAAGGTGTATGAATGATATAAATACTTTAATATAATTTTCATGGATTATTTATTACCCTCCAATTAATTCTTCAAACTTTTTTAATATTCTGGTCAAAGTAGGAGTCTTTACTAGTAAATTGGGGTTCCAATTCCTCCCTAGGTAAATGTTGGAAATTGCTTCTCAAATGCTCCAAAAATCACTCAAATTTATAAAAAGAGGTAGAGGATGTTTAAGGGAAATTTTTAAGGTATCATATATATTCAGGTTATACAGGTTGTTCTGACCATCTCCCAAACATCTACAAAATCACTAATTCGACCCTTGGGAAAATGGCATCAATTCTTCTCCAAATGCAATTAAAATGAGTATGATGACTTCAAATTATTAAGTGATGAAAATTAAACTTGTAATACTCATAAATTAAATTCCATTAATCATAAATATATCATATAGACATTCTCCCATTTGAAATAATCAGCATCACCATGGCATACAACAATATAGTGGGGAAATGGTCATTGTTTGCTCATTAATAATCACTTTTACATTCAACCATTTGATATTTAGACCTGAGATTTTTTTATATAATGAATAATAGAGAATATTAAACATATCCCAATCAAAAATTTATCAGGATAATCTCTCCCAAAGAGTACAATATCTCACCCAAAGCACAATCCCTCCATGAGCAAGAATATGCAATAAAAACTGGAAATGGTTGAGAGAAAGTGATGCAATTGAAGGAACCACGAGATTAAATGTAGCTTACAAATGCAAATAAAAACTCCATTGAAGCTCCATTAAGTACTTGAGTGGCCTCTCCAAACACTAACTTTGATGGGAATCTTTCACCCTCGAAATTGGCCATGGCAAGAAACTAGTCATCCACTAGCTCTCTCAATTCACAAATACAAATTTATCAAATAATAAAAATAATTTATCTTGGTTGATTCTTGTATTTTATAAACATAATTAGCATTCTAAGGTTAATAATATTTCCACAAAATCAATCCAATTCTAATTTGGGTGTGTGCTCATGATTTTCCATGTGTCCTCCCTTTCCTAGCCTTCCATCTTCCCCCAATTCGAGTAGGAGCTCATTGAGTTTCCCCAAATAACATGAGTGACCTATTGGATGATATATATAAAAATTACATGTCATATATTTCATATTCATCCTTCATATCTTATGTGTGTCATAGGTTTCATAGCATATTCATCATTGTTGTCATAGAGCTAGGGAATCTAGTCCAAGTCTCTCACTAGCTCCAAAATGACTCTCCCTCTCCCATGTAAGTTACATTTCCTTCCAAATTATAAATATGATGCATATGGCCAAGTTTATTAGCCTTATAAATCATCCAAGAACATTTAGGCTTCCCATGGATTCGAAATTGCAAGAGGAGATGCCATGTGGCACATAAATTCTAGCTTGTGTGGGCCCCATAGTCTCCATGCTCCATTTCCACTTAAATTTTCTCTTGTATTTATGTATTTAGCTCACTTATTAAATATTTATTCCATTCTTATTTTTAAACATCATTCATTTTCCCCCTTATTCCAAATCCCAAAGCTTCCACCCCCAACCTAGGAAACTAGTAATTTTTCTCCTTGGCAATTATTTGACCCTTAGCATCAATTTGACAAACTCTCATGAATATGAAAAATGTGATTAAGAAATTGTGACCCAATGAAAAAATTGGGACATGAAAAATCCTCACTTCCCAATATTTCTTGTCCTCAAGCAATTTCAAATATGGGTGTTGAAAAACCTACTTTCTGTATAATTCTTTGAAGTTTCCCCTGAGTTTCCCAACTTTGAGTCTTTGAGATTCCATGAATAATTTAGAGAGGAACTACCATGCTTGTTACTTCACTACTCTAATTAAAATCACTTTATTAAGTGTGGAATCCATTTCCCATACTTCTTGTTTCCCAAAAAAATTGAAATCAATGGGACTACAAATTATCCCAAGGTCCCATTGCTTGTATTGCACTCCAACAATTAAGAGTTCTCTCCAACCCATACCATTAGGAAAGATAATCCCAGGATTTCATTTTCTTGTATGCATTATTCCAAACATCATGAGTACATAATATATATCATCAAATTACATAACAACATAATAAAAATGAACATCAAGGATGTGCCTCATCAAAAAAGCATGAAAGTGCTTATACCTCCTAGTAAGTAGACCACAATTTGCCAAGTGTATACAAGCTTCAAGTGACCAATAAAATATGATCCAATGACATAGGTGAGTATCCCATGTCCCATAATTCTGCTCCAAAAATATATAATGTGCATCAATATAATCAGCCATGTTTTCTTTCATCCAAGGAGTAGAACAACCTCCACAAAAATCTGAACCAAATAAGGAGCAAACAAAACATCCAGACTTCAAGTGGATCAAATAAGTCTCATCAATATAGCCATGATTATATATATCATCATGAAATAACAAAGGATTTTTATTCCAATAATAATGTTCCTCAATCATATATCTGTTCACCCAAGTGTGTGATGAAGTTCCTCCAATATCAAATGTACTAGGCAAGGAGCAAGGAAAATCATGAGTCTCCATGTGACTTAAGTGAACATCATAGGTGACCCCATGTATATGTGTATCATCATACTGTTATTAATTCTTGCACATGATCTAGGAACTAGGAATCAAAATCATCAAAGAATAATTTGACAAATACACATGAATTAGCAATAATTGGAACCAAAATAGGTTTCCTCTCTGTATCTTTTATAAACAATAAAGGGTTACAATTCCCATGCATGAGACATAGCTTAACTCAATGAAGAATTCAAATACCTAAGGGACAATTCGAATTCCCATGCATGAGTCTAGCTTAACTGACTCTTTGCCACACTCAGTTAACCACTTGTCAAAAACCCTAATTGACTCACCAATCCCTAACTGAAGTTGGAGTGTAATAAATGACTTAATCTGAACTGAAGGAGATCAAACACATGTCATAGCAACCAACCATCAAGTGCTAGTACTGCATGACTCCAATAAACCCTGATGAGGTTAATTGAAGCTGAACTGACCATCAGAAGTTGGTGAAGGCGCCTTGTTAGCTCCAGTTCATTAAATAATAATAAAATAATCAATAAATAATGATTAAATAATATATTTAATGCATGGAGGCACCTTAACTAACTGTAACTGATTGGTTGAACTGAAAGTAACCCCCAATTAGCAATTAGGTGCATTAATGTCACACAGATCACCCCTGGAGTGCTCCAGTTAGCCTCCTTGACTGTAGGAAAGGATAAGTTAGCCTCCTTGACTGTAGGTAGGCGTGGGAGTGACTGGGATGATGGTAATTAATGCTCCTTGATGTCAATTAAACTTAGGATAGTGGTTTAACTAGGCCAATTTGACTGAAAGAGTGTGTATGATGGTAGATGTCTCCAACACCCCCCCTTAAGCTATACTCAGGAAGAGTTAGAAAACATAGATGCATAAAATTCTAGGCCCCTGGAAACTAAGGCCATAGGTCACCCTGTACAATAAAGAAACTGAAACAATGCTCAAAACAAACTAAGTGAGGAAAAGAGGGAAAACCCAGTGGGAACAAAACCCCCCCTCAAGCTGAACACTGAAAGTAGTCTGGATCACCCTGATGAACTCACCCCCAACAGTGAACGGAGGTAAGTGAACTTCTTTTCTGAAAAGATCTTGGTGAAGATGTCTGCAATCTTCTCATCAGTCGGGCAGTATTGCAGAATGATGGTCCTATCATGCACTAGCTCCCTGATGTAGTGCATGTGAATCTCTACATGTTTGGTCCTCTGCCTGGTAACTGGATCTGTGGATATCTTAATAGCACTCTGGTTGTCACAAAAGAGGACAGTGGACATAGTACTACCAAGATCAAACTCTGAAAGAATTCCTTGCAACCAAACTGCTTGGATGCAAGCATTCACTGCTCCTCGATACTCGGCCTCTGCTGAAGATAGTGCTATGGCAGCCTGCTTTTTGCTTGACCAGCAAATAGGGCCACCACCAAACATGAATACATATCCAGAAGTTGACTTCCGATCAATAGAATCACCCGCCCAATCGGAATCTGTGTATCCAACCAGTTCTAGCTCGGAATCTGCAGCATAGTGAATGCCATAGGTCCTGGTTCCCTGAATGTACTGGAGGATCCGCTTGGCTGCCTTCCAATGAAGATCATGAGGCTGCTACATGTATCTTGATACAGCATTCACGGCATAACAAATATCAGGCCTAGAATGTGTCAAGTACAACAAGCTACCAATTAGCTGTCGATAGATAGTGCAGTCCATGGGAGGTGTGCTTTTTCCTTCTTCAAGGCTGATCCCTGAAAGGAAAGGAAATGGTGTAGGCCTACATTCAGCCATGTTAAACTTGACTAATAGGTCTGAAATGTATTTTTACTGAGAGACCATAATCCCATCATAATTTTGCTCGATTTCGAGCCCCAAAAATTGTTTTAGAAGCCCCAAATCACTTATTTCAAAGGCATTGTGGAGAGCAGTTTTGATGGCTGAAATGGAGGCAATTGTGCTACCTGTGATCAGTAAGTCATCAACATATAAAAAAATAATAATAAGATGACAATCATGCTGCTGTAAGTACACATTTGGATCTGATCTACATCGCTGAAAGTTTTGCGAGAGAAGGAAGGCATCCATCTTGGAATACCACTCTCTTGGGGCCTGTTTTAACCCATATAGTGACTTCTTTAGCTTGCAAACCAAAGATGGATCAGTGATGTAACCTTCAGGATGCTTCATGTATATCTACTCATGAAGATCTCCATGCAGAAAGGCTGACTTAACATCCATGTGATGCACCTCCCAGTGCTTGGATGCGGAAATAGCCAAAACAAGGTGGATGGAGTCCATTTTTGCAACCGGTGCAAAGGTCTCATGGTAGTCCACTCCTTGGACCTGAGAGAAACCTTTTGCTACCAGCCTTGCCTTATATTTGCAGGTGCTTCCATCAGCAGCAACCTTTGTCCGAAACACCCACTTGCATTGAACCAATTTCCTTCCCGGAGGAAGAGAAACTAGCTCCCAAGTAGTGTTTTTTTGAAGAGAATTCATCTCTTCATCCATGGCAACTTGCCATCTCGGATCCTTCCGAGCATGGTCGTAGGATTTTGGATCTGAACTAATCATCAAATAGCAAGTTTCGGACAGCAAAATATCAGAACAAGAGAGTGCAATACCTGCTCTTTGGAAATCAAACCTGGTTCTCCTTGGATCATTCAGATTTCCAATGTTGTCTCCTGCGGAGGAGAGTGTCTGTCGGGCCCATGTAGGAAGATGATTTTGCAATTCAGGTTCTGATTCAGTATCTGATGTCTATGGCACACTAATATCAGAAATCATAGGATCCAAATCAGGGTCATCATCCCCAATTTCATCATCCAAATATTCAGTGGAATAGGAAGGAATTTCGGCAGTTTTCTGCTCCACTAGTTCCACCTCCTGAAGAGGCTCATCGAACTTGACACTTCTCTCGATGATGATCTGTTTGGTCTTGATATACAGCAGCTTGAATCCTTTATATTCATCAGGATATCCAATAAATAGACATTCTATGCTCTGCGGTTGAAAAGCCCTTCTTTTATCAAGCGAAATCCGGGCCCATGCAGTGGACCCAAACACCCATAGGTTAGACACATCTGGCTTGTGTCCAAAGTATGCTTCGAAAGGAGTATTACCTTTCATTGATGAATGTGGCACCCTGTTCTGAATGTATGCTGCAGCATGCATGGATTCAACCCATAAATTTGCAGCAAGCTTCTTTGACTCCAACATGCAGGTGGTCATCTCTTTGAGAGACCGGTTCTTCCTTTCCGCTACACCGTTCTGCTGGGGAGTGTAGGGAATTGAATGTTGGACCTGAATACCACTTTGGGAGAATATGGACAGAAACTCATTACTGACATACTCCCCTCCATTATCAGATCTTATTATCTTGATCTTAATCCCAGAGGAATTTTCGATCAAAGCCTTCAATTCAGAAAATTTTTCACATACCTCTGATTTCTTTTTGAGAAAGAAAACCCATGTATACCTAGAAAAATCATCAATAAA